>DWAJ01001396.1:0-22620 GCA_018238005.1 Eurema mandarina | reverse complement strand
GTTTTCAATGATATATTGTGGTAAGCTTAACTTAACATTTAGTCTTTAATTCATGTCAATCGGTTGATAAATAAAAAAGTTATGGCAATTTAAGAATCACGTTGAACTTGCTGAACGTTTGTTGGCGTGGGTTAGGCATTTTCTAAAATGCTGCCCAAAGTCACTTTTCTACGCGGGCGAAGTCGCTGGCACAGCTAGTAGAGAAATAAATCCTTTGCTTACGGATTACCTAAATGATTATCATCTTAGTCCAATGTAAGGCCTTTCATTATTTATTGCTATATATTTTTTATAACTTCATGCTTAGTTTAGTACCTCATAACTAAAATACAAGTCTTTATTTATTGCTATATATTTTTTATAACTTTATGCTTAGTTTAGTACTGACTAAAATACAAGTCTTGTGTATCAGCGACTGACGGTGTGTCGGACGAAGCAATACGCAAAAGGATATTATTACGATTAATGAATTATATATTTATTAATTACCTGTCGCTTCTTATAGTTCTGTCCGTGTTCCTGCTACCAAGTACTTTATCATAATGTTAATCAGCCTATGTCATCCTGGGATAATAAGTACGGTGAAATAATTTTTAAATGGAAATAAATATTGCCTTTAGTAGTATAGATTTTACAGACAACTAAAAAATCTGATATCAATTGCAAAATAATCTACTTACATTGAACCTAGACTACTTACATATAATTTTTTTAAACACCGTTTCCGAAGTAGACTGCTTAGCAAATTCAACTAATGCAATAATTATTCAATTATAACAGACTATATTATATTGATTTATCTTTATAAATCGAATCGAATCTAAATTCGACTGACATAAATTGTAAATGAATACAGAGACATCTAGCCAAGACACACTAAAACCGAATCGAACAAGTCGTAACGATACTATAAACTGTAACTTTTCCGTAGTTATACGTAACAAGTATAGATGGCGCTTTAAACATTTTTTTTTTCAAACGTTATTAAAATTGTATAATATTAGTGAGATCTAATTAATTGTTACGAAACCGTTTTAAAAATTACATTTAGTGTAGATAATATTCAATTGTTTCATTTCTTACATTTATTGACTACATACTATAAAACGTATTCGCTTTCCTATGTCTGTTCGTCTTTATTTAAAACTACGTAAATTAGTTAAAACTACGGAACGGATTTGATGATTTTTTTTTTAATAAATAGAGCGATTCCAGAACTGACTATCTATATATGACATAAAATAGGCGCTAGTTTCATAACGTAAAATGTATACATTATAATTTGTACCTAAATTATAATATTCTAGCTGTTCCGTGCCCACTTCGTTGGGCATAATGTTAATAAGCCTTTTCGGTTTTTTATATAGCCTATGACACTCAGCAATAATGTGGCTTTCTATTGGTGAAAGATCTCGGAGAAATCGGTTCAGTAGATCCCGAGATTACTCCTTACAATTTGACAAACACACAAACTTTACTTCTTTATAATATTAGTATAGATTTACTTTTTTATAGATTCATGTGGCTAAAGTACGGGATTGGTTTAATTTTAATCGAAACAGAATATAAATTCATCAGATCTTACAAAATAAAAAACAGTGTATAATTAAAATAACGTATATATATATAAACATAATAATCTTCAATTATTATTATGAAGCACGTGTTATAAAAGGCTGAATTAATGGATATAATAAGTGTTCATTTTATCGGTCACAACTCACAAGATTCCTCTAATTAATTATAAGGTATGCGGTGGCGTGGACGGCAGCATGGGTCCATAGAGTGCACGCGCGCGCGCCATTTCAACGGGCTGTTGTCACAAGTCTACGTGTTGTCTAAACAAATTAATACGGAAAACCTACATATACCACAACAGTGTAAATTCAGAAATAAACAAAAACACCGGGTTCGCGTCACCTCCGCCTTTGCTATGGTTCAAGGTCTTACGTGATCACAACTGTGCACGGTATCTAATGACAAAGAGAACCTCATTTGTCACGTATTTTAGGCGGCTGAAAATTTATTTTTTTATCAGTGCTCTTTCTACCTTGCCATAAATAAATATCTTATCAATTCCCCGTCAAAAACAGTTTGTGATACTTCCGATCGCCTTTGTTTTAGCGAATTCCTCCAGTTTTAAGACGTAAATCAATATTCATACAGAATGGATTGATTTTTTTTTCAATATAAATTAGAAAAAAACCAAGAAAAAAAAATCAAAATGAAAATTCGCGATCGTCAAAGCAAACAGAAAGTTGCAAAGCAAGACAAAAAAGTAATAAAGCAAGAAAAACTCGGAGGAAAACGGTCGCCGGAGTCATCACCTCGACTAAGATCCAAGAGATCTGGGGTGGATGCTGTCAAACTGCACCTGGTCAGCACGGGAGGAACGGGCAGGACTTCGCGATCAGCCACCGCAGTGAGTACTTAAAAATTTTAACCTTCTAGCTCTATTATAGAGTAAGGAAATACTTGATTAAAATGATTAAAATTAAAAATGAATGTTGAGTATTTCGCATGTCTTAAAAACCTTAAATATGTTTATTTGTACGTCAAATGTGTCACAATTAGTAAGACTATTATTTTATTAATGAACATAATTATTTTAAATTCAAATTATTACAACGTGACTGAGGCTATTTAAGAATTTTAAAATTCTTAAACCATGTGACAGATTTCGTAACCATTGACTTGTGACCATTTAGGGAAACTGAGTGCACGAGGATATATTTTTGTTGTATCCTCAAAACGAGCTTTAAGTGTTACAGCAAAACGCGTGAAGGAATCGAGTACGATCTTGAATATTAAATGACAACTGTATCTCGTATACAAAATGTTTCCACTTTGACCGTGACGCTGAAACCATGTGATCTGTTTATCACACTTACAGAGATCGTGACAAACAAAGATTATCGACCAATATCTTATCACCTTGAAACAGACGAACTAATGAATAAATCAATAAGAGTAATGATAGCCTAAATTTGATACTTTGTTGACGTCGATATACGTCTTTTTAAAGCACGTCTTTAGATAAATATTTTATATCCAGCACCACTTTATGAACTGAAAAATAATATAGTTTTAGGCTTCATTTCACATTTAGATTTTGTGAGTCAACATAATATTTACACCTTTTATATCAAAATGTGTTGGTAAGCGCATAACTCGAAAACCGATTTATATTTTTTTTTAATAATCCTGGATGTACCTACCAGGATTGTTCTTAAACAAAAAAATGGTAGATGCAGGATATAAAGTTTTGGGTAGGATTAGTACAGCGTTTACGAAGTCGCGTTGGGCCGGCTGGTTATCAATAAAGAATTTACATTTTTTGGACCGAATATACTCGAGTATATTTAAGCTGCACGTGAGAAGGAACTCTTTACAAATATGTATGTACTTTTTAACTTAATTAGTCATGAACAGACCTTTGAATATGTAGTCACGTTATTTTTACCACACCGCGTTATTCGAATAGTTAATATACATACGGACCTGACTTTTATTTATATACTAGCTGTTGCCCGCGACTCCGTCCGCTTGGACTTTCATATAAACTTTAACCACCACCCTTCCCCCTCTTATAACCCTTTTTTCCAGTTAAAAAGTAGCCTTTGTTTCATCTCAGGCTCTACTAGACCATCTGTGTAGCAAATTTCATTACAGTCGGTTCAGTAGTTTTGGCGTGAAAGCGTAACAGACAAACAGACAGAGTTACTTTTGCATTTATAATATTAGGATGTATGTATAAGGTAAATATAAAAGTTGACGAAAGATACCTTTATTGCTATTTAATTTTATTTTAGAACTATTATTCAATAAGTCAAAATAGTTCTTTCTTGTACCATAGCGATCCTTTAAGTATTGCCTGTAGAATACAATCTGCACATCAAGAGGACGCATTTAATCTTTTATTTTTAATCAATAGATTCTAATAAATACTTATAGCTCAAGATTTTGATCTTTTCAAGGCGCCAATATCCTAGAACTACTGGTTCGAATTGAAAAATTATTTTTGTTATGGATAGTGTATCGAGGAAGTAATAAAATTTGTTAGTAATGAAAATCAACGAGGACGAAATCGCGAGCAACAGTAAGAAATGGTTAACAACAACATGAATTTGATTGGAGAGTGCTTAATATATACCTAATGAAAAAACCAATATGTTATCTTATAATTAATTCGTTAATAATAGTCTAGTGCACTTAAGCATTTAGCATTAACATTGACAAAATAATTAAGCATATCCTGTAATTAAAATGTATGAAAGAATTTTTGATAACACAATGTTTTATAGGTGCGAATTTTCTATTTTTGGGTACATCGTTGGAACTTAAGCACAACCGTAAAGAGTGAGAGAATCTTATAATTTTTCCACTTATATGTTTATCAGTGTTTACGTTGAGAATTTTAATATTGAAGGCACTAAGCCCCCGTCATGTGACAACCACTCCAATTTATCGAGTACTCACCTACTGTATTCAAATTTTTTGTGTCAGATAAATACTGTGAAAATTTATATTATCCTCGCCTTGCTAACTTAGTATGCGGTAGTTTATCGTAAACAATAGTCAGAATGAATAGTATGATTATGTCTTTGTTGTAAATGCCGATAATATCTGAAGTGGCCGCTAATTCGCAATATTAGAATGATTTATATCTTATAAGCACTGCGCGATCATTAATACGTTCAATTTTATTCACAATTCATACTCTATTCTATATCATCCTTAAGTTAAATATAAAAAGAATTGCTTGAAATTTAAATCAACGATATTTTGTTCGCCATGCAATATTTTTAATTTGATATGGCTATATATACTTACTTACTTAACTTGTTAAACAGGTACTAATAAATATAGGCACGCATTGTTTCATTCAGGTACAATATTTGTGCTATGAGCCTCAAACTCTATACAATAAGCCTTTAACATATATTTGATAATTAAAGAAGAAATAAAAAAACGACGTGAACGGATGTCTATGTTCTACATAAACATAAAATGAAGGATTTCTCTAGATCTCAATTTAAAACATTCGTGTTACAAAAACGGTGGAACATAAAGAATTGTGTTTTTCCTGATGTCAGTATTCCGTTCGGTCACGTAAACGGACTGTACGGCAAGCGTCAATTCGTCGACGGCCGCAGCCGCGTTACAATCTCATCTCGCCCTTATCCCTTATCGAAAAACCACTTACACCTCGTGACTTGAAACATTGAGCTGGTGGCGATACGATATAGGCGCTACCGTGGCAGGTGACCGTGCACTGTGCTCAGATACTGCACTCTGTGTGGGATGTGATCGAGCTATCTCCGTGTTGGGAACTAGCCGGGATTCCGCACAGCCTTAAAGGCATCTTCACTGTCGACGAGGTGAGTAACAATGTGGAAAAATAATGCAAAACATTTCAGAATACCTACTCATGTGATTAATACTTAATTAGAATTGTCGATTGTAGTTATACAAACTAAAGGTAATTAATGTCAACCACAAATGTTGAATGATAAATATGATTGAAGTTTATCGCATACTTTTAAATATTTACCTGGCAACTATTATAGCTAACATACAAATAATACTTATTTTCATATTATTGTTTAAAAATTAAAACGAATATTATTGATATTATTTTCTTGTTATATTTTACTCATAATCGAAGAAGGGGTTTAAAATTTTTTGTTATATTTTTTTGCCAAGCCTTTGGAACTTAAAGTGTCTTTTTGCATGTGATTTAACTTTTTAAACAAAACAGTCAAAAAAACTAAATTTAACATGGGAATAATCGAAATAACAGTAACAATTAATAATATAATCGAAATAATAGTAATAATATCGCTGTATTTTTAGTACGTTTTTCTTAAAAGTTAAGCTTTGTGATAGTGTCAATATTACAATTTGTATAATACAATGCAGACAATAACCGTTGAAGTCATATCTCTACGATGAACACGAGACAAAACAACTAGGAACTACTAAATAATACTTCTCAAGTACTTTTCCTTGAGATACCTGGGTCACGCAGCAAATATAGGTTGATAACAATGAAAGAATATTAATTTTTAAGGAAAAGCATAAAGTAACCGAGATCATAATGAAGGATAATTTTAAATATTTATTGACGTCACATATAAGTACTGTCCGCGTATACCTACATTGCCTACCTTTTATATTTTAAAATGAAAATAATAATTTCTCAATTAATTTATTTAACTTTATTTACCTATATAATATTTTCTTTCAATATATTCAGGTATTAATATAAAAAATATTCGCAAGTCATTTAAATGTTGATTAAAATTACTTCATGTCTGATTACAAATAACTGCGAATTAAAAATGTATAGTATTTGTTATAAAAAATAAATAACATGTCTTAAAAATCTATAAGAACATTCCGTGTTGAGAAACAAAATATTGATATTGTTGTATATTGCATTAAATTTTAAATTTTATCACGTCACTGATTAGGCTGTAAGCTCTCTTTTATCGGTTATCTATGGCGCTTTATCCTAAGACATCATTTCGTAGAATAGGTACAATGTTTAAGTGGCCGATAACTTCTATATAGAATTTTTTCATTATTTATTTGGTAACTTTTCTATTATCACTTTAAGATCCACACAAAACCATAATCGATTAGCTGTTTAACACTATTAACGTGGCAATGTATCCCAATTGACACGACTGAAATTGTATAAGGCCACCACCTTACTTTGAAGCAGTTAGTACGCAGGATATTGTAGCAAGTAATAGGTGCATGGATGACCAGTCAGCTATATTCAATATTATTATTATTTCCACAACTAATTCCAATTGTAATTTAAAAATAAATATATAACTCGAATAAAGCGTGCGTCCCTTGTGTTGTGATAGTGAAAATTTTAAAAATGGTAAGCCCGTATTTTTATCTTAAACAGAGTTTATAATTATATAGGTTTCTTGCATAGTTTACGCTCATATTAAGTTCGTTGTTTCAATGTATTTAGCGGTCCTATTAACGACAATATGACTTTATTGACTATATTTAATTGCGTTTATTTAAAAGCAGGTAACTAATTAAAACTGTATCTATTTGACGTTTAATTAGTTATCTTAACAGATGTTAATGTTATGATCGTGACTTTAATGTTATCTGGCGACAGTGTTAACTTTTAGTACAAACACATTAATTTCATAACCTTTATTGATGTATTCATGGCGTCTGTAAGATATTAACGACTTCATGTTAGTGTATGTCGACTGAATGTAATAAGAATTTATCATGACGGAAAGGTTTAATTTACATCTGTAAAATACATAAAGTAAGAACCTTACATGTAAACATAATATTAATAAAAACCATTTCATTGATATCTAATTACATATGAATTAACGATGTATATCGTAAAATAAATTTTATGTTGTCTAAATATTTTTAAAAGACCATATGTTCACCTTCGTGAGTTCTTCTCTATTTTTTCACATTCAAAACAGTGTGACGCAAATTACAAACGTCTACAATTGTCACATTATCACACTATTTCTAAAAAATAAAGGTACTAAATAGGTATCACACGTCATATGAATAATAAATTCGTATTTTCATAAATTTTGTGCGTTTAATTCTTATATATGCAGGTTATTACCTCATATTAATTATTTTATCTTTTTCAAAATATTCAATAAACATTTTAAGAAATATAGTTGAAATTAATTTTGTATTTAATCTAACTGGGATTATACATTCTGTTTCTGATTTTGTTAGTCAATGTTAAATTTTTGCAAATGGTGTGTTTGTATATCACAGTCAGATGACGCTTTTTAAAAGAAGGTAACTAAAATATTTAACTAAGTATTATATTAATCATATATTTATCAAATTAATTATTTACTTTATCATTCACTGAAGTACCAATAAGTCAATACAAAAACATCACAAAGTACTTGTACGTCTCTTTGTTTAAACATTTTTTTCACAAATATAATTATTTATTTATTAAACCGCATGAAAATCAATTGAGTATCTAGGGGCACGGCAGTGCCTCCCCCAAGATAAGCAAGAAGCGGCACGGCCGTACCATCCTTTTCTCGAAGCATTGCAAGGCCATTTTCGACCCCCTGTAACTTCGTTGTGGATAAAACTAGGAGACTGAATTTTCAATAACCATGCAGGCATTGTAAATACACGGTATATTTCATTTAATTTGAACCAGTAGTTTAAGAATTATAACGGGTCAAATTTCTTAATTTTGTCACTCACTGACTGACTAATGATCATCAAAATTCTAAGGCACTTCTAGCAGATCTAGAAGCTTTCAAATATTCCATCAAGATCTATCATTGCCAAGTCACTATAATTATAATCTAAAGAAATCTATTGATACAAATACTACATCTTGATTTATAACAACAAAATAATTTGAATAGGACTTGGCTTCTATGATATCTCAAAATATTTTACGATGGAAAGACTGCATCGAGAGACTTGGCATTTTTTACATTTAATGTTTCTCATGAGATTTTTTAATATACAGGGTGTTTTGAAGATGAGTGTAGGCATTTAGCAGATCGGTAGGGTCCGTCCATACGATCATTTTATAGTATGGGAACTATAGTCCGATATATAAATATATGTATAAATCTACACAGGGAAAGACAGAAGAAAGCGACTTTGTTTATACTATGTTATTAATACAACAAGTTCTGTTCGACCCATTGAACCACTGAAGCGTGAAACAGACATACAGAATAAATTTCGTATGTAGAATATTACTCAAGATTGACACAAGTTGTTACTGATTACCGCTAAATTTGTTTTTGTTGATACATTATGATATACCTCTCGAGATTGCAAACTATCAAAGCAAGTAGTTACATTAAAATAATTCTTTAATTATTAATATAAACAATAACATAAAAATGCTCAAATCTTTAGCTGTAAATCGTATAATATGAACTTAGCTTTGGTAGAAAGAATCCTTCTGATAATATATCATCAGACTATCTTCCTTAGTGAAGCGGCGGCAAACAATAGCCATCTTTCGCCATACTTACCTTTCTTCATTCCATAAAGCATTCCACTCCTTGTCCTCCCATTTTGCTATCTATCTTTCTTAGCTCGACTACTTAATTTCCCGCTATAACATAACAATTAAATATTAATGCGATTCGGCGTGTTTGGCGATATTTTAAATTAAGTAATTAGTCATTAACTTTTTGTTCGAAATAATTACGAAACTAAAAACTAAAATCATGAATCATATTTTTTGGAATAGGTACCTACCTAAAAAGTAAAAAGTATATATTCATGATTTGGACTTTCATATATTGTTGATTTTTTTCTGAGTTACACCACTCGTTCGTCAGTAATCGAATATTTAGAAAATGTAAAAACTAGATCCAGAGAAAAACATCAAGATGTACATAGGCGTAAATAAATATATAAAACAATAAGTTAAATTTTAAAAAAGATACAATCAGCTTTTAAATGATAAGAGGATTATTTCTTTAAGCCTAGATGTATATGGCAAAAACATTAGCTTCTTGTCCAATTATATCAGCAGTATACTCTAAGTGGGTTAAAAATAAAATATAAAAACAAAAAAAAAATCGTAGTCAAAACAATCTTGGAAATCTACTATTGAGGACTAGAGAGTGAACTGTTAACGACTTAGCGCCGATTTCGAAACTGTACAATTAATTCGGTTACAAATATCAACAAAGGCCAATGTTCCTTATTAAATGGATTCATAACGAGAATGCATGAGCAATCCAATTTAAGAGTTGTTGGGGGCTAAGAGCTGCGCGACAGTGTGGCGGCTTCGTTTCGTCCAACGTAAACTACATACAAACGCGTCATTATGATTGAAAACTCGTGGTCGGCTCCTCGTGAGAGATCATGTGATTGTGATGAGACCACTTAAGCAAATAAATACCAGCCCGGTACCCGCGAACCACTTCTGTCAACATTCGGCGTATTTACCTACTTAATATTGATTGAAGTGTTGCATTGAACATGATAATGCTAGATGATTAAGGTATAACTCGGTTTCAAAAAGGTGTTGTTGTAATGTTTCCATTCAGTTCATATTGACCAATTCAATAATATGACATACACTGCTTTGTGCTTAAGCAAATCTCGTACAATTATTATAATTTATGTCAAATATTCTAATTTTAAATGACAATTTAAAGAGTAAATATTGTTATTATTTAAAACTTATATAAATAATAATAATAGAAAAGTTGCTATATAAACGTATCTATAGTCGTTTTTTAACTTTAAAAAAACACATGCGGTAATACTATCAATTTGGAACAATTGTCTGATAAAACAATCAGTTTACAAACTTGGATTTGTTAATTAGAACTGGATAATCAAAGCCTTGTTTGTGAGTAGTTTTTTCAAGAAAATCATATAAAACGACACAATCACAGATGTTTCGTTAAAAAAATGAATCTCTTACGAACAAAGGTTGAGTTTTGAGTGAGTTTAATATAAATTGCTTTAAGATAAAAAGTTGGGAACATAATTAACAATTTATAAGGTACGTGTTAAATGTATATGAGAATTATATTATAATATGGAATTTTAAATAACGCCTAATAAGAAAGCAAATATGGATTTAAAGTACAGTCAACTTAAATACATTTTATTATTTTCTGACAATCATAAAATATTTTCAAATCACATAATTTTATATGTACTTACAAATAAATCTAGATACTTCAAATATTACCGTTTTTTCTTATCGAAAAATTAATCTTTTGGTACGTGTTATCATTGAAGTGTCAGTCTGTGAATTATTCATTCCAGAACAACCGCTTCTCAAGTGCTTATTGCTCGTATATGTTCCACTCCAAAAGACAAAGAATCATTCGTCTTTTTGTTTACTTTCAACTGTTTGTTATCATAGTATGTTGCATGTTTGGAAGGTAGAGAACGACATTACGTAACGAACATAATTCGTAAAAATCTTTTCTGAGGGACGCATTATTTATATGCTCAGGCGACTGAGCGAGAGGTTCTCCTGATTCCTAGCGACTAGCTACTCTCATGAACAGTTGTAAATTTACTGCCTCACTCTTGCGAAACTTCTGAAATAGGAAAAAATGATAGAATTAGGGAATGAAAAAATGAGCCTCTGGTGCTCCCAGTTTCTGAATGAACCGCAATGACACCTCCCTTTGACGGTTTTCTGTGGGAAGATAGAGTGCTCCGGGGAGCCGGATAAATTCAGCCTAGCTATCAAAATAATAATTTTATATAATAACCCAAAATTATTATATTAATCAAAATTAACTGATAGCTACAATCCTAACTTAAAACAAAACTTAATACAAAATTTTATTTTTTGAACTACCGGTTATCTGCAAAACAAAATAAAATATATTGCGCCTACAACAGACAACTATTCAACAAACGTGGTGTAGTTAATAAATAGGGCTACTATAAATGTTAAGTAGAAAATTTGTCAATTATATACTTAATTATCCATTATAAACGTAGCATTAGAAGTTTGAGATAATGTACGTTTATGATTTTTTTGCTAAAATGACCAACAATAAACATACTGTTAAAGTTGTAAAAATAATGCCATTTCATCTGATATGTCATTTTACGCATAGGTATATGCGTAAAATTTTATACATTATACATTTAAGAATAGATTTTTTTTCTAGATCTCTTTATGCAGTTCTAGATTGCCATCAAAGTCATAAGCCTATATTTTCATGGGTGGAGTTTTCATTCATTTCGTTACATGATAAAAAAAAATTGCAGTTGGTATCACGACGATTAATCTATTCCGGTAGTTGGTCTATATTACTTAAGTAGGTATATCAAAGCACATTAACATAATTACTTTATTAATTAAATAACTAAATTGATATTTTAGTTATAATTCCATGCACGTGATTTCCAAGTCGTTATATTTCATTTATTTTGCGGTATCGCCAATAATAAAATTACAGTGAAAACGTTAATTACATTTTTACTTCAAACGACTTTTAAAAATTTAACGTAATATTTTGAAACGGGTACCTATCAAAATCATAAAGTAACGAATAAATTTTTAGGTAATATATTAAAACAAATAGTTTTCTCAATTTCTTCCCATAAAAAGTTTACATATAAGTAATATTAAATCCTAGTAAATCTTTGTTCATATTAATGACAATAGGTTTATAAACATTATGTAATCGTTAGGAAATTACAAAATTTGTAAGTCAGATTTATATATTTTTTTTTTATTGTTTAATTAATATTCGGAAGGATTTTTAAACTTAAGACATCTAAAACAAGATAATATGATGGGATAACAATAGGTAGCTCGGTAATTTAAGAAACTAATATGAAAATTACATTATAATAATATGAACATTACACAACATTATTTGCGGAAGTTATTATGCTGAAATAGTACTGTTCAGTAAGTCGCTTGGTCTTTTCAGTTTATTATCAATCGCAGCAAGTTACGCGCGAGTCGCCTCTTTTAAGTTACGAGCAAAGTCGAGTTCGCACATATTAAAAAAAATTGTTAAAGGCATACAAAACATAAACAAAGATGCAGCCTTTACGGTATTTTAATTTTCTTTTGATAATTTAGAAACAATGAATCTAAAAAATAGTGAAAGTGAGGCATCGTTTAAACCCTATTATTTAAAAGATGAATTATTTTATTTATTTCTCGTTTTATTACGAATTGTCATTAAAGTCACGAGTGTTCATGGGCGGCGATGACCACTTATCATCCGCTGGCTCCTTTGCTCCATATGTTGTAAAAAAACTATAATTTTATAAAAAAAAATAATTTTATAATCGAAACTTTTAAGGTATATTATATCTCCAAAAATTTCAGGTTCGTAAAACGAGTGTCCGAATGACGGCGATAAAAGAGTATCCCTTCGATTTAAGCGACTTGCAAAACCAACAGAAGGAGGAGAAATCGTCACCTCCTCAATATAGTGAACTACCTCCTCCGAATATTACAACACATCCTGCACCGACCCCGGACGGGAAACGAAAAGTCTCCATAATGGCTGATGAAAACAGCAAAGACAGAGAAAAGCTACCTTCTGAAAGGTGGGTACACTTATTTATCGAGCCTAGAATAGAGATACTATTATGTGTTAGTAATACAATGCCATTATTTTGCGCCAGGCGTTTATTAGAAATAGTTTCTTTTTATTAAAACCTTGGAAATATAATTGATAAAAAATAACCAATTAAAACATTAATATAACATTCACTTGAAATAAAATTCAGTTGAAGTTTGTATATCAATTATAGCTACACGAGGAAAAGTAATAATATCTCATATAATTAATTTATGCAGTAAATAATAGGCCAAGTATATCTCAGGATATGCAAAGAATGGGGTTACAAAGTTATTAATAGTAAATTTGGTTATTTCGGACTGAAAATGTTAAGTTTAGCCAACATTAAAATACTCAACTAAAAACACTTTTCAGTTCTTTACAATTATTCTAGAACTAATAAAATGCCCTTAAATGTTCGTGATATAAACAACCATCACATTTTTTTCGATATTTTTACAAAGACAATGTTTCAAGTTAAATCATCGTAGTAGTCCTAACAACTTGTCAGTGTTGAACAAATACTTATCACTTATGTCCCGAGACCTGTAATTCGGAGTTGTAAAGAGTTATCCATAATTTTTTTTTTTCAAATAAGCTCGCTCACCATTTCGTTTAGTTTTCTACTACGACCCGAATCTTTCCTTTTTAGGGTTACGTACTCAATGGGTAAAAAAGTTACTTTCTGTGGACTCTGAGTCCGACCGTCTATCTGACTCCAGTCTGAATAAACATATAATAAACATAATCCGAAATAGTTAGTTGCTGCTAAAACACTAGGAAACAGAATAAAATACTCCTCCTCCTCCTAATTGGGCATTGGATACATAACTGTTCCCTACTGAATCCTTCGTACTCGTATATGATTTGGCCAGTGTTCTTAAATTTTCTTCTGTATGCATTTTCTTAAAATGTTATACTAAAGATATCTGTTTCCAACTAGTCCTAATCCATACTAATATTATGAATGCGAAACTCTGTCTGTCTGTCTGTCCTTTCATCACGCTAAAACTACTGAACCGATTAGAACGAAATTTGGTACACAGATGGTCTAGAGCCTGGGGAAGGACATAGGCAACTTTTTTTTAAAACGTTGAAACTTTTTATAATTTTACGCTTTCACGGCAAAACCGCTAAATCGATTGTTATGAAATTTGGTACCCAGATGGTCTAGAGAGAGTCTAGGCATGAGATAAAACATAGGGTACTTTTTAAGTGGAAAAAAAAGGTTATAAGCGGGGTCAAAGTTGTCCTCGAGGACGGAGTCGTGGGCAACAGCTAGTAACTAAATAGTTAAGTTTCGGATACGTTTTTAATTAAGCTGCATGGCGCAATTTTTATCAGAAATTTAAAACCACCCTTACGTAGATAACCTAACCGCAATATAAAACCGTAGAAGACCGATCAGTTAACAAGAAAATAATTGTTAATATAAGTTACGTGGTACCTACAACGTATACTTATGGCGTAATAATTGAGATGAGTTAATACACAAAAAGGAATTTGGTTTCTAAACGATGAAATTCCATTAAGACCGAAAAAGACACTTGAACGATACATAATACAAATTATATCTTTTGCTTGGTTAAAAATTCAGACAGAGTCACAAATTTCTACCAAACGGTTAGTAATAACTTATAAAAGATCAAACGGATGTGGCTTATGTCCACAGTGTTTCCTTTCACTTGAACTCCCACAATTATTGTTTCATACATACATAGAGCAATAACAACATTCATCTTTTGCGGGCGTCACGTGACTGTATTTTGTGAAAGGTATAACGGCGACTAGTGAACAAAGGACTCCGAAGTTCGAAGACACATCCACAATACCTTAATACTTTTAGTGTAGAGGGCGCCCGTGCCTGCAGTTCAAGTTGTTTGGCCGTTCCAGTGTGTATTCGTATACCGCGAATTATGTTATACTAACCCAACTTGGTGGGGCGATGACTAATCACTTCACAGTCACGTGCTCTAAGTACCACAACCTACTTTATGATTTAAGGTGTCCAATTTGGAATAATGAATAAGAACTAGATACATTTATGATAATGTATAATGAAAATTAATAAATTAAAATTTGAGCCAAGTTATTATTACAAGTTTATCTTTAGTATGCAATGTATTGAATAAATTAACATATATTTAAATATTAGTTGATGGAAACAAAGAAAGACAATATTTTTTTCTAATATCATAGGCAGTAGGTATGACAGCTGTTCAAACATGTGTAGAATACTATTATTTCTTTAAATCTAATTTGAGCTTTCATTAGATTACAAATACTATAATATTTTTAGTATTCAATCAATAGTTTTATTCATATCTTCCTCCCTATAGATAAAATTGTTAACTTACAGCTTATCTCCCCTTCCGAGAAGAAGGTGACTCACGATTTCTTTTTATTTGATTCCTTATAACTCGTTTAAATATTTATAGTTTTACCGATATTTCTATTCTAAAAAAAGAAGCACTGGTATACACAACTTTGATAGCCTATAGATTTTGTTATCACTAAATTAAATTATATTCACACATACTTTAATATCTTGCATTACTGTAAATGTATCTTGTATGAATTATGTACTTATATATTTTAATTTCAAAAGGATGCAGAAGATGAAATAAATAGTATGTACTTTATTCTGAAACCAATTACTGAAACAGTTACCAAATATATTTATGTTAAATAGGAATATTGTGTACAACAATATTTTTATCTATGAACTTATTGAAGTTCACTTAACTTTTAAGTTATTTTTTTCAAAGTTTTAGTATAATTGTTTTTATTAGTCCTGCCAATTATACAATTCAGGGATGGGAATCCTGATTACATTTTTGATGTCCGTTACAAAAGTAACACGTGTGTACGATGATACTTAGGTTTAGTCTAGCGCATTGGAGAATGCTACATAGCATGTGAACATTCAAACAATACATTTGCTTTGTTTAAGTGACGTAGTCAAACAGTTTTTGAGACATTTGTATAATTAAACGTACGGTAGCGAGCGTAAATTTGCCTGGAGCCATTCAGTTGTTCATCACTTGCGCACCGGTGCAGCCGCTACCCTTTGCGGAATTAGCATGCTAGCGACCAGCTAAAGCTTGAATCGCCAAACATATTTCGTCAGCCAATAAGCATCGAGCCGGCCGGCGAAAACCATCAACCTGAGGTAGTGGCAGTCACGTGCCCGGGGTGAGAGGAAGCGGGCGGCTCGAGTTGGCTGTACCGTCTCCTATAAGATGCACACACGATATCGCATAAGTATGGAGTGTGCTGAATCGAACGGCATGCCCTCGCGCACATTTGAAACCCGCGCACCTTAACGTTCCATTTCGAGTGAATAAGACTCTCTGAGTGCCATGTAGGATGTCTCACAGTAGCCTCAGTCACTATGACACCTATCTCCCATCCGACTCGTCCCTTGAGACAGATGCACTTAACAAGCACTGGTAAGTTTAATATTTATTCATGTGCTCGTATATATCGTTTTTTAGGCATTACAAAAATGAATAAATAACTTTAATACTACGTATAACATATATTGTTATTATTATAGGCTTATATAAAATCAGTATGTATTAATTATGGGGGGGTAATTTTGAATTAGCAATAGCCACGTAACCAATTTCTATTAAAAATGTGTTGAAGATGCTTTAACTTAGCTAAACATTGCATATAAATATGGTTTCCATTGTATGTTACTTATTCTCTAATATACAAGCTAAATGTTACAGAAATTTTAGCAAAATAGTAAATAAAAAACGTTTATAAACCAATTGTATTATTTATATACATTTAAATAAATTCAGTAGTAGAATTACAATTTCATTATTCTACTGTGTTTTTATACATTTTTGTCTTGTCATTTGGCATAAACCTTTTTTTAAACGTAGGTTTGTTAAAAAAAATGAATATAATTTATATTCTACACTGCGATATTAAATCGAAAGCTACATGAAGTAAATCTAAGCATTAGGTATATAAAAATTGTAGAAACCTAGAAGTTAGCAATATGATAGATATATAGCAATATAACGTTTTATATTGAAGAACATAACAAACTGTTCGCGACTTTTAAACATAAAAATTATATGTAATTAAACCGATGTATAACATTAAAAAGTCAATGTACGCAATACTTAATAACTGTTTCGCAACTTGTTACCATTTAACGGAACTGGGTTAATGTACTACTTACAAAAAAGATCTGAATAAAATCCGTAAATGACAATGTCATCACGAATCCCATCGATAGTTCGAAAAGGAAAAAAAGCTTACCATGGTCAATACAGCAAGGTTAGTCAACATCTGACCTGCTTGACCACATGACCATGTATATCAACGACATTGTATTCCAATCACAAAATTTCTTAAATATCCTACGATCTAGACATTAAATTTGAAAGTCTAAAATAACTGTACAAATTTTTTTATTTCAAACTCTTTATCGTTTTCCTCATATCATTTTAATGAATCGAAAATTACCTTTATCAACTGAACTTGATCTAAATGTAACTTAACTGCAACTTGCATTCACGAAAACCTTGGCAGTCACATGATTTACACTTTTATGGGCAAAGCGATTTAACCTTATGCAAGTGCAGGGCCCAATTATCCTTGACAATTGAACAGGTAAAATAAGTTATTAATTATGTTTCGTGCATATCTAGACCTAATTGTAACATTTTACTAAGTGTAAAATTAAGGCCATAGTTTTCATTTTTATTATTAGCATCAGTTTGATACTACTTACTAAAAATGCTTTAATGTGTTGTTTATATTGCAGCGAATTTAAATAGTTTTTCCATATATAATACAATAAGATAAAACAAAATATTTTTTGTTTTATTAGCAGGAATGGTCGAGTATCAGGACAAGCCGAAGGGCCATCGCGCCGAAAAAGCAATCTGCACAATGCCATGGCGGCTGAAATGGATTCATCTTGGGGTATGAATATTCATCTTGTCTCCATATATCCACTCACTATTCTCTGTCTCTATTCTATACATTTAACCGTTAGTTAATTAATAGTTACGAGCTTAGATAGTGACTACGTTCACCTGGCTGTTCCCAAAGTTTAATTATCGATTTCTATAAAAACCTTCAGTCACAAATGATATTTTGATGCGACATAACATCTATTGACTTGGTTTACAGATCGGCCGGCGCATATAGAAGGTAGATATAAGAAATACTCAACGACATCATCAATTTATTCCAAGAAGGCTTTATCACATCACAGCGAACACATCGAGAGGTATGTGTTTAATGCTAAACTCGTTTTATGTTAATTGAACTTGTATAATCTCTATAACTGTATTTATATTTTTTGTGCAGATCTTGGTGGTACGCTTGCTGTCAAAAGTGTCACAGCGACGACTCCGGCACTCCATCGTGGGAACCTCCACATTGGCAAAAAATTTGCCCATACCCGTTATGTCCTTCATACAGACACTTTGCTCAAAACGTTTCAGTATTATTAATTGGTAAGTACCGATCTATTTACATAAAAATGAATTATTTTTCGTTATTCCAATAGTTTTACAATTACAAATTATACACTTACAAAGTTTTTTGACCGAATTCCAAATGGATTTTAATCTAAATAAACGCACAATTTATTTACATTATCGGTGCGCAAATCTTTTTGTGACAAATCGTATAAAAAGCGTGAAAATTTTGCAAAAAGCATGCTATAATAAAATCACCAGATCAACTAGACTTTATTGTGTTGTATATATATATATACAACAAATACATCTATTTGATATTATTGGTTTTATTTTTTAGGTATTTTAGTATGGGTGACCATATGGATCATATTAGGAGAAACGGCGGCGCCCGGCGGCCAACTTTTTACTTTAGCAGTAATTACTATCGCGGCGTATTTCGGAGGTTGGCTTATGGTGAAACTTACCACATTGCCGGCCCTGATTGGAATGCTAATTGTAGGAATTGTACTGAAAAACGTTGGCTTTGTTAACTTTGATTCCGATTATCAACACGTATGCTCTTATATAAGGTAATTATTTATTGAAATGTGGTTAATTGATAATAATAAACAATAATGTCCACTTAACAAGTCAGTGATAGCATTATGCAAGTAAAAAATATTGTTGTAATGTCGTATCAATTGCCATGACTAATTGTCTAAAACCCAGCTTTTTTTATTGACTTATGAGTACTAGTCTAGTATCTGTATATATGTGAAAGTTTTTAAGGATGTGTTCGGTTACACTTTCACTCAAAAACTACCGACTAGATTTGGCTGAAATTTAGCTGGACCAGGTAGATGAGACCCCCAACTTGTTTATTATATACTTTTTATTCCGGTATTGCTACGGTAACAGAAACACGCGAGTATAACTGCGGGGCACGAATAGTATGTCCATAATTCGAGTCGTTTATTCAATAAACCTTTTTTGTTTCAGAAAAATAGCTTTAACAATAATTTTAACTAGGGCAGGATTAGACCTAGACCCAGTTGCCATGAAAAAGTATTTCTTTACAGTAATAAAACTAGCACTTGTGCCATGGACATTCGAATGTTGTTTGTGTGCTGTTATGGCCAACCTTCTCCTCGACTTACCATGGGATTGGGGTAAGTTTAAATTTATTCATCAAAAAATAAATAGGTTCATATGGAATAATGTAATAATAAAAATGTTAATAGCTAACATCTTTCCAACTCATTAAAATGGGACATTAATGTGTTTTATGTCATCGATAATAACATTTTCCTTTTTCCATTACAGCGTTTTTGCTCGGTTCGATCATAGCAGCCGTATCTCCAGCCGTAATAGTACCGTGTTTGTTCCGCCTCAGAGGTAAAGGATATGGGGTATCCAAAGGAATACCGACGCTCGTCCTGGCCGTATCTGGCGTCGACGATGCCGCCAGTGTCGCAGTGTTTGGAATAGTATCTTCTATAATGTTTTCTAGTTCATCAATAACGATGAATATAATACAGGTAAACTATTGTTCCCTTTTTCAATAGGTCCAATTAATCATAATAAGTCAAATTTTTTTAAAAGCTGCAAACCGTACTATCATTTCTAATAAATATTACAGTTCGTATTCCATAACAATTATTATTCTATTCAAATATTTTTTACTGAGTAAACATAAAAGGTACTCGTAGCATATAAAATTTCCAATGAATTACAACGTGACCATGGACGAACCGCGTCGATGAACTTGACATCGTGAATCATGTTAGGCATGGTGAAACCTTACAGTAAAGAAATTATTTTATTTATTGACAATCAATATATATTGAATATGAATTGTAAGACCTCATTAATCTTCGTATAATTTAATACTTATTTTATTGAGAACTATTAATGATGAAAGCCTTTTCAATTATTTCAGGGTCCACTAAGTGTAATTGGAGGTATAGCTTTTGGTGTTTTTTGTGGTTACCTAGTAAAGTATTTCCCGGAACGCAATGATGCCTTTCTAGTGCCACTGAGAGTACTTCTTCTACTTACTGGAGGACTTATGTCCGTCTTGGGATCAGAAGAAATCGGATGGGGCGGTGGTGGTAAGTTATATGTTCCGATGCTTAACAAATTTAATATTGCAAACAAACATTATATTTTTTATGCAATGTGACTAATCATAATAAGCTTCCCCGACTTCTCCTAGAAGTTATGGAAAATTGATGACTAAAAACAAAACATACACCTCTTTGCTTACTAAGTATTCATAAAGATTGTTTGGACTCAATACATACGAGTACGCTGATTGTTTTCCACGCTAAGCAGATTGGCTTTCACTCAAACAATACCTTGTTATAAGAATAGTAACAGAGCTGCAATAAAACAAGGAGAAAACAAGCGTAATTAATTATTGTTGACATCATTATATTATTTCTTCCTAAAAATATGTAGAAAAATATAACTGTAATTTAATTACACAGTATTTGTTACAAAAGTTTTGGTAGACTACCAATGTCAGATTTTTCATCCCCTTTTTATTAAAAACTAAAAAATAGTTTAAGAATAAAATTGTAAGGTACGTAAATAATATATTTTTCTTTGGCCTAATCCTAAGATTTTTTTTTATATTTTCAGGCCCTCTGGCTGTGATAGCTTTTGCGTACGTTGCTGGTAAGAATTGGGTGGAGCAGGGCTGGGAGCTAGAAGATAATCCCGTGGCTACTGCTTTTGAAATATTTTGGATGTTCTTTGAACCTATGTTGTTTTCTGTAACCGGTGCACAAATTGTGGTAAGTTTAATGCGATGTTTATACCTATAACTTAAAGGTATTAATATTTTTATAATTAAATTATATTATCTAAGGTAAATCATTGTTACAGACTGATTTATCGTTGTTGAGGTATGAAAAGGTACCATAAAAACTATTAATTACATTATAGCCATCCTTAGTTGAACAAGAAATGATTAAATATATCGTCATCGATCGAATACAGCAAATTTAAACTTCAAATACAAATGTCGCTACCTATGAGACAGACGAGATATATACCTAAATAAATTATTTTCAGATATCTGAATTGCCAGGTCATCTAGTTATGGTTGGATGCGGTATTCTTGTTACGTGCGTGGTTCTTAGAGCTTTTGTCACTAGTGTCAGCGCCGTCAGGAGCAACCTTAACATGAAGGAAAAAATCTTTGTTGGCCTTGCTTGGATGGCAAAAGCTACAGTTCAGGTAAATATTTGTCTACGAAACACAGCATAAGCATTGATATTTGTAGATATGTTTAATGTTTATGAAAATATTGAAACATCCTGATAATATAGTATTTATTTTTACGAGTATTGTGTAAAACAATTACAAAACCATATATGTAGAATGTAGAGAGAATAATTAAGCAACGTTTACAGTTGAAACATAAGAATCATACTACGAAAATATTGTAAATCGTTAGAGCCAATAGCAAATAGATACGTTATAAGCAACAAAATTTTTTTAGACGCAAAACATCCTTATTAGGTCTTACCTTTAGGTGCCGGTGTTCACGCGCAACTGACAACACTATCTCTTTTTGTTGGTTTATTTTATCATTTATCTCTTTTCTATCGTTTTGACTTGTATGTACGTATACTGCCATATAATATCATTGGTTAGAGCTGATTAAATAAATTAAACATTGTTTTTCAGGCTGCTCTAGCGCCGGTTGCCCTGGATGAAGTTCGGAAGATGACTGGAGACAACGAACACATAGCATTGCTCACTAGTTACGCTGAAACTGTGATAACGGTCTGCATCATGTCCATCGTGATCACTGCGCCCCTCGGTGCCATTGTCATCACTATCACGGGTCCGAGACTCCTGTCCAAGACTACCAAGCCTCCTGTATTGGAAGGTAAGCCCATATGTTTTTGTGTTGTTCTATAGCTACTGAATTTAAATAAAAATATAGCTATTTTTATTCAGTGACTAGCTGTTGCTCGCGACTTCGTCCCCGTCGGATCTATTTCTATTATTATGTTATAGTGAGTCAATCTTAGAAGATAGACATATACTGTCGCGGACTTTTTTTTAGATCATTTAAAGAGGAATAA
>DWAJ01001395.1:0-22634 GCA_018238005.1 Eurema mandarina | reverse complement strand
ACGTATTTTAAAAATATGAGATTAAAGTTTAATATATTAGTGAGATATTTACGCAAACACGTAAAAGTTTTATAATTTTTTCGGTCAAATATGGCAAAACGAAGTTCACGTAAAAATTTGTAAAGTAGATTTCTTAATAAAGCGCGATCGCCTTGATAAATCGATGCGAACTGAAGTTAATAATTATTTTAATTAATATAAATAAACGCAAATCCTAAAAATGATTATTTGGATCGTACAATATTTCAAACATACGAATACTTGGCATACATAGAATTCTTATCCTTTTAAGCACCGTCAACACATTTGTGATTAAAGATGGTGTCCTTTGCTTAAGGTGAAGCGCTGGCCCATAAACATAAATTTTTTATCTCTTATAAAAACGTAATTATAAAGCTACTTTTTACTGTCCTCATTCTTTCTTTTGCTGATATAAAATAACATATAAGCGTAATAGAAAGTTACATTAAAATCTATGTATAAAGTTCTTTCAAAAAAATGTGGAACCGAAAAATATATCTATTAAATGGAACCCTAGTTTCAGTGAATTATATTATAAGTATTATGTATACTAGTATAAATATTTAAACATACTGATGCACTTGTGGTGGTGGGGGCACTTCTTCGGGCTCCTCTTCTTCGTAATCCTCACCAGGTGTAGTTTCTACTGTTATTACTTGTTCATTCTCCTGTAATATAATAATTAAAATTTACAATATAATTTTATAAATGACTAAGGTCAACTTATTTAAAGAAGTATTATTTTAGGCACGAAATTCTTTTTCAAAATATTATAAAAAGTACATGTCGAGATTATAGAATCTTTAAAACTACTCAAATTTAAAAAATGTGTTTATCATTGCTATCTTATCATCGTTATTTTCTATTATCATTACTTTATTTACACATACCTTTTAATCATTATAATTTTTTGTGAAACTAGTGATAGACTGGCAGATAACATTTCTTACATCTAATCATGATTAATTACTTCATATTGTTGTTAAAATGTACATATTAAATAAAAGAAAGTACTGAATTTTCTTACAGGGTTATTTTTAGTATGTTTTCGCCCTGCTTAATGTATAACACTACTGTTTGCCTCTACAAATAGATAACTTTGGTCGAATATATTTAAGAACTCAATATATTTGGCGTCTAAGTTATTGTAATGATATATTATTAAAGATTTGTATTTAGTATTCACCTCTGGTAACACTTGTTGGGGCAGTATAGGTTTCCCGGAAGCAGAGAGCGGCACGACCATGGACCGGCGCGCCTCGGCGCTGCGACTCTTGCCCGCTCGCTTTATTCTCTCTTCAAGGAGAGAGAGATCCTTGTCCGAGATCTTTGAGAGAAAAATATTCTTTTTTAAATATATGACGTATAATGCATAGGCTCATAGACCCTTAATAATCGGTCCGCCTTAAGTGAAGCTAAAACTGTATATAAAAACACATAATTTTTTATGCGATACACTACACACACTATATTAATTGCGTCTTCCGAACTTATAACACAAGGCAATATTTCAAAGTTAATATAGTGTTAAAGATGTCCCCACCTGTCCTATAGTCTTGTAAACTCTCTCTCCATGCAGGAAGTAAGCAGCTGCGACGCAATTTAACGCGGCAGACCGCACAGCATTATCGCGATCACCGATCAGCTTCGCTACATCTTTGAGAGCTGCTCCACCACTGGCCACGGCGCCTCCGTATGTCTCTACTAGATGGGTTATGCATTCGAGACATTCTAAAAGAGAGAAAAGAGAGGGAAAAATATTAGATTAATCAAAACATTGGTCTATTTCATCAAAGAGTTTATTCAATTAAAAAGACCCTAAAAACTCACATCTGCGCGCACAGATACATGCACGTACATACACAAACACAAACGCACATGCATACTCAATTATTTTAACTCTTAAATAGTAATTATTAATACAGCTATCTGTAAATATCTATTAAAATACACAGTTTTCAAATATACCAATACTCCATGCTACTCTACAGAGTGGCTGACTCAGATTTCTTTTTACATATACACAGATAAAAAATATAACTAATAAATTGTTACCAGCTCTTTGTCTCGCGTTCTTGGATTTCAAGCCTTCCATCAAGTATCCAAATAGTTTTGTCACTGAGTACACCACACAGATCTGTCTGAATAGTGCCTTTACTCCATTTCTTACAGTGTCTTTGGGATCACCGACCTAAAGTAAGTAATTTATAGAGTACATTACAGAATTAAAACACAAATAAATTTCCCTGAAGAAGAAAAATATCTACCTGTGTAACTATTACAATGGCATTTTTGTTTTGTTACCTTATATGTTGATCAAAAGGTTATGTATAAAATTTTGAAGGGCTACTTTTTAAGTTAAAACATCCTAAGTGTACAAAAACTCACCTTCATAACAAGATACGGTATAAAGCAATTAGCTTCATATTCCGCCATAGTATAATCACTGTCCATTAAATACTGAAACACCAGGCTCAAATATTCCAGTCCTTTGAGTATAACTGATGGATTAGTGTCAAAGAACCTTAGAGTCAACCATTTGAGGACTAAGTCGAGATTTGCTATAAGGGCTGAACCATTCTCGTGAATGTCTTCTGATAATGATTCTATGGCTTTCAAATGGTACCTGCAAATATGAATATATGTTAATTACAAGCAATGCCTCTTACCTATTAAATATTTAAATTTTAATATAAATATATACGTAATAACTTTGATAAGTATTACAGATACATTTTAACTTTCTTCTTACCTAAAATCACTATGAAACATGTTTGCAATAAGTTGTTTATTTAATCCGGCACTGTTCATTTGATCTTTAAGCAAGTCAAAGAATTCCTCTCGTGGTGTTGTGAAATTCCATTTCAAAACTAAAAATGTCACAAAATGAAGTTAATTACATTTTTCAAATAATAATTTATGTACTGGTTGGAAAATTTTACTAGTATTACAATTATATTTGAATTAGTCTGTTATATTAAGTTCATGCCTATGGAATAAGACTTTAATTATTATTTAAACAATCTTTATATACTACAAATTAAGAAAGATTAAATGTTTATTTTTATTATATACACGGTAACAAAACTATAACAGGCAAGCCAGATGATGGGTAATGGTCATCACCGCCCATCGACCCTTGTAGCTTGACAGTTCTGGAGTAAAATGCCCATTATTGGGTGTTCCGCATGAGATAATATGATTCCAATATGGTGTTTGACAAAATTTCTTTTAAAGCACTCTTTAGCTGACTGCCAGCTATCAAGATGCTTGATAAATAAAAACTCACCTTTAAGCTTTTGATCATCAACAATCCTCTGGTTTTTAGCATTGTTATTGGGAAGCAAAGGAGTACAATCCTCATCTTCCTTCTTTCCCCGACTTGTCGCTGAGGCTGGTTTGGCTGGGCCCTATGATATACAATATAACCAAAGATATTTTTATATTTTGTGTACACAAAAGTTTTTTTCATATAAGAAAATAATATGATCAAAAATATGGCAGCCTGTCTTTTAAATAATAAGTATATTATGTTATGCATTACCAATAAAAGAAAAGAAATAATTGAAAGCTGTACTTTCAATTATTGTTTACTTTTACTCTTTCCTTTATATTCGACAATTTATTAACAAAACACATATTACAAAGAAATTGTAATAACCCCAGTTCAAATGATCTAAAGGTTCAATACAAAAATTTTCCTTCTCTTTTTTAAGGTTGCCTAGAAAAGATTACTCTTTAGTGTAGGGTCGCCAGTTAAACAATGTATCAGTCATAGTGTAACATACTATTTCTTGTCAGAGATATAAGAGAAATATCAAATAAAAAATCACCTTAGCTTTAACAGCAGTCCCCTTCTTTTCAGCCTCCTTTTTCAAAGCACCCGCTGATTTGACTCCCCTCGGTTCTTCTTTTCCTTTAGCCTTGGCTGGTAACGGTTGTACTGGTAGGTTTGGCCGAGCTTTGTCCAACACCGCTAGAACTACTGATTTTGACCCCGGCTGAAAATTTATGGTTTTAATTATGCTATTATTGTTGTTAACAATTTTCAACTCTATTTTATTAGAATAGAAAAAAAATTGTAATATTATTAAAAGCTATTACAATACTGCGTCATACATTGCATTCCATTGACAAACATCATCCAAATATATGTTCAAAATAAAAAAATCAGAGAGATACAGTTATAGCTCTACTTTTAAATATTTATGGTTAATTTTCAATACAGTGTTTTTAAAACATATAATAAAATACATATTGTTTCATACTGTCTATGACTTTAGATATGTAGTATTTACCTTAAGCTTATCAAGCTGTTTGTGCATGGGCTCATATCCGAGATGCAGCATAAAAGGCAGCACGCAGTCTGCAGCAGCTTTGCGCACGTCGGCCGCGCGGTCCTCCACGCCCGCGTAGAGCACGCCCACGCATACCGATAGCTCTTCGCGGGGGAACGACTTTGGGGCCACTGTAACAGTAAATTGACGTTAAAATAACTCTATTTACTTATTTCTCTCAAATTTTGTATATGATTTAATGCTGCAACACAATATACTCAAAATTAGAAAATAAATACTAATAATAAAACAACAAAAGGATACATCATTTAGTTGGTTACGTTGTGTGCGTGCGTGCGTGCGTGTGTACGTACGTTTGTGTGTGGATGTGTGTGCGAGTGTACGTATGTGTGTTCGTGTGTGTGCGTGTGTATGTATGTGTATATTATATAGTTATCGCACCATTGGGCAGCTTCTCAGCGAGCCAGGTGAAGAGCGCGGCGCGCAGCACGGGCGAGCCGGACTTGAGCGCGTCGTACACCATCTCGCCGTCGAGCGCGGCCGCCGCGCCCGCCTCGCGGCACCACGCCTCCACGCACGACACCGCCGCCGCGCGGATCCACTGCTTGCTGTCGCCGAACGCTGCAACGTTTACATATACACATATACACCCAGTTTTCCAATTACAGCACTCGAGCGCATTATGCGGCATAATGTTTGACGTTGAATGTTTCAAGTACCGCAACGCTTCGCATTATGCGAGCACTCTCATACTAAAACTAATTCACATTCAGCATAATTTGGCATTATGCGCCACAGATTCACACTATGTTTTGTAATTGAAAACTAGGACAGATTACATAACACACACGTCATGTAACCTGTACAATAATGTGCAGGTTACATGCTCTACTACTCTTCTAAATATATAAAAAAAATACACAGCATGGTATGCTGTGTACCAATTTTTTTTCTGACATATGACAGAAAAAAAATTAATATGTAATGTTTTTTTCACATACTAGGTTTCGTCAAAATCATCAAATAAGATTCAATACAAAACAAAGGTTTGTTTGACATGTTTAACAAACAAATAAATACCCTTACCTTGAAAGAAACCAGGGAAGAATGTCCTAACATGTTGTTTACATTTCGGTCCCATCGCTGTGGCAATCAGTTCACAGATCTGTAAAGCACTTTGGGCTAGCTTCGAGTTGGAATCTAAAAGTCTTGCTGCTAACGCCGCTGGTAACTCTCCTAGCGTAGGCTTGATTGGAGCAGAGTTTGTGATTATTGCTTTCAGTTTGTCCAGAGCTTCGTTTCTTACCTGTAAAGTTTCATGTTATTTAATTGTATAATTAGGGTATATAATACTTACTGAACATATTAAATGTTATTTTCAATTGCTAAGTAAAACAATGGGGTGTTTAGTGTCCTGAATAAAATGAACCGATTTTATTTGTTTTTTCAATTGATTAGTAATTTAGTAAAATAGTTGGGTATACCATATCACCTTCATAAAAGGTACTTTAGGTGTACAAGGTACTACATATATTTTATCGCTCTCCATATTTATATTGAAAGTCGACTAGTATTTTGTATTTCAAATTTCAAATATGTATTACAAAAAAATGTAAAACACATTTTTCGCAATAAAATTTCTAAATGCTAACTTTGTGAATTCTTATTTCTGTAACTGACAACTGTTAAAATTCTATTACACTAAATCCAATACTGAAGCAATATTCAATGTACCTTCCAGTTCTTATCGTTCATCTCCCCAACAAGAGTATCAGTAATGAGGGGCGCGATATCCGTGCGAGGCCTGGAGTCTTCCACTACAGCCGGTTCATCATCAGCTGCATCTTCAAACGCTTCATCCAGGTCATCACCCACTGAACCTTTGCTTGCAGACTGTAGAAAATATTATAACATATTATTAAGTATCATTTTAATTTAAAGGAACAATAGATATTAACTAGTTGTTAACGGCAATTTCTACAATAGGGTAATCAAACACACATAACTTCAAAATGAATTTTCAAAACACAAGTTACGACTATGGAACAAGACATGAAATGACTTTGAGTCAAAAAAACTAGCGTTTTAACTGAAGTTAAACCCAATATCTTATCTATGGTATACATTATATTATCGATATAAAAAATATCAATGTGATATTTTCATAATACCTTACTGACTCGTCCCATCTGTCTGGTAGGCGTAGGTGGTGTGCTGTTGGCGTATTTGTCCATTTCCAAACTAATCAATTGCTTTGTGGCAGCTTTTTCACTATCAAAGTGGTTTAGTAGTGAAGGTCCAACATATAAAGAGAGTACTCCTAGGAAATTTACTGTAGATGTCCGGACATTTGGGTTGGTAGCTGAAAGAGCCTTTTTGCTGTGCGCTATTATTGATTTGACATTCATCCTGAAAAAAAAGTTAAATGATGATTACATTAAATATACATTAATGTACATAAAAGGTTGCCTGGAAGAAATAACTTTTAGTGATATGGCTGTCTACTGCATTTATTATACTTTGTACACTTTAGGTTTAGTACTTTTAGGTCAGTAAGAGTAATAAATATAATAAAGGGTAAATGAATAAATATTAAATTTTAGTACTCACGTAAATCCAAATTCCTTTATTGAGCTAGCCATCCAGTTGTAAATCTCGGACTGCACTTTGGGGTTTTTCTGTGAGTCCATAGCAAAGCCTAGTCCCTCGTTGATCACATGCTCTAAACCACATCCTTCAGCCAGTGAGGTGAGGCAATCAGCTGATATGGCTGCACAAGAGGCCTCACCGAGTTTGTTGACCACATCGTGTAAGACGAAGTCTGCTGCGGTACTGTAATAGAATGATGATGTAAGTGACTTTTTGAACTTGCAATATTATAATATTTATTTGGGGCAAAACTGAAATGTAAAACAGTTTTCACTTGTGAAATGTCTAATAGAAGTTTAATATGTGGTAACGATGATATTTGCATATGAAGATTTATCTAATAATTCGACCCTAAAAATATTAATAAGTATTTTTGATGTTCCTGTACGTTACGATACGTAAACCGTTACAAATTGTCGAAAGCAATCTCATTATCGTATCAATTTTAAACTCATGACTCTGACGACATATTTTTCTGTCTGTAATGTATTGTATCTTTGTACGATAATATAATTTTTAATAAATAAACTTACGTGGAAATAGGGAAATTCTCAGTAATATATTTGCAAGCTTCTAATCTCGCTTTTAATACTTGTACATTGGTATCTTTCAGCCCTGGCTTCTTATTGAGTACTCGATATAATATCTGAGCATTTGTGTCATCTGTGGTGAGGCCTTGAATTGTTGAATGGAATGATTGAACTGCCGCGAGACGGGTCTTCCAATTTCCATCTCCTAGCCCTAAAAAAAAGAAGTATAAACCATGACACTATAAAAACAATACATTTAACAAGACAATATATTATATAGACAATATATGTACCGTAAGGAACAACATAAGTTAATGTTAAGGATACTTTTAAGCAAATATTTGCCATGTTGCATTTCTATATACTAACAAATATAATTTCAAAAATTGTCAAGTAGTCTGTAACCATATGAAGCAGAGTCATTCTTGTAAGAATACAAAAACTATTCAGTAAGTCATATAAATCTCTTCCAGGTAATGCTTACAATACACTGAGTTGTTACCAATAGCAAGAACAACACAAATTTACCTTTAATAACATCAGGTGGGAACAGCACTTCGGCCTTAGCATCAACTTCTTCAGGAGACAGCTCTTGTTCCCTCGGAGGACTTTGTGGAACTTTGCCTAGGACTTTCTTTGTGGGTGCTGGTTTCTTAGCTATAAAGTGCAGACATTTATTAATTCTGTGTGACATAAATAGCAATACACATATCATACAGCTGACATTATAAAAATTAACATTTAAATTGTTGAACAAATATGAATGTGATTTTCCTATTTGATTCGTTAATTCATTCCTCCATTAAGTTTTGGCAGTAAAATCGATCAAGCTCAGACAGAATATGATACAGATTTATAAAGCATCATACTCCACAGAGTATTCCAATTATGATTGGTAGTAGCAAAACATAATCATACCTGACGCTGGTCTTTTAACAGGCTTAGGTTGACTGGAACCAGCAGTGGGTTTGGAATCACCTTTGCCGGCTGGAGCAGCTTTAGGCTTAACTTCTTTCTTTGCATTTCCTACCTTCACCTTTATCTCCGCCTAAAATATAAGTTAGTTGTAATAGATAAAAATAATTGTTCAAATTCATGTATATCCTTATAAAATACAAAAAAAAGGATGCAAAGTTTGTAAAAGGTATCAGGATGTCTATGTGATATATTGGGATATTTTTCAAGTCTGAACTTGTGGTATATCAGTATTAAATTAATGCACTTTAAGTCGACTGTACCAAATTTTATAATTATTTTTGACATAGGACACAATAATTAATAATGATTTAACCATATGCCATGTCAGCAATTTTAAATTCTATTCATTTCATTCATATAATATCATGAATGTATGACACTAAATTAAAATTTTTATGACTTGCCTTGTCAGCAAATTCCTTAATCTTTTGTTCCTTCAGATTATCCAATTTCCCGATGTGAGGTGCAATATTCTTATCTCCCACTAGTTTAGTTGCTGTACCTAAAGCTTCGGAAGCCGCATCTCGTACAGTTGGATCTACCAAAAAGATATTTATTTAGATGATTGTAACTAATTTTTGTTGGCTTTTTGAAGGTTTTTTATTCTTATATAAAGAAATATTAATGTTAATTTCATATGTAAAAAAACCTAAGACATAAATTAAAATTAAGCTTAAATTATGTACAATGCAAGGATTAGATTCAAACTTCTACTACATATTCCAATGGGATATTTAAAGCAATACGCAAAATGTATTACTTACCAGCACTATCAAGTAACTTCAACAACCCAGCTACATATGCTTTTAGAAGTTTTTTGTTAAATGCAGCTGGTTGGGTAACACACAATGATCGGGCTAGGAAAGTAGCACTTTCGGCTTTTATAGATGGGTTCTTGTTTTCGAATGCTGCTAACATATCTTCCATAATCGCTTCTAGGTTGGTCTGTGGAACATAATAATCAAATTTTATAGAAATGTCAATAATAATCCTGAAATTTATTCATCTTTTATGGATTGTATCACTTTATAATTAAATATTTTATACCAACCGCAAGTAGTTCAGTTTTACAAGGATATAATAAACTAATTAATAATAAGAAATAATATATGTCTTTCTAAATAAAAAAACAACAAATAGAAATTTAAATTGTATTACAACAACTCATGCAAGTGGTTTTTTGTTTCATATTATCAGTTGCATTTAAGAATGTTCGTTTTTAAAAATCAAAATAAAAATAACATGAATGAACTTAACACTCACCGAAGGATACATGGCATCAATGCAGTCTCTCAAAGCTGTGACAACATTGGGTTTCTTTTCTTTGAACTTTTCTAAGCACGCCTGTATGCAAGCCACAGCATAAGGTTGGAATTTGGCCCGTAGACCACTGGCCACCATGCCTAGGAGTCTTACACCTAGGGCTACTAGTATTACATTCGCGTCCTTTGATACCACCTATGAAATTATTCGTTCATTTATATATCTATACTATTTATTATAATCATTATTATACAAATATAAAGATTGTTTTCTTTGTTAATCTTTATTGTTATGCGCTATGTATTATCTTACGTGTATAAATAATGTTATTTAAATACATAAAGCCGGTTTCCATTTTGAAAATCTATTGTGATATTTGATTCTTAAAAGTTACTTTGTTAGTTAGTTAATAAACTTATTAATTACACATATTTCTCTTTTATATTATCTCTAAACTAAAGTATTAATACATAAAGTATTAATAATTAATAAATAACATAGCAGCACCTTTTTCAAGGCTCTGACTAGATCAGCATAATCACCAGGCTCCAATTTCGGGGCATTTTTCAGCAAATTCTCTGCAGCATCAAGAGCTTCCTTTCTTTCTTGCCATTTTTTAGCTTCTAGTTTATCATAGAAATCCTTGGGTAGTTTTGATAATATTTCCACTGGGTCTAATAGATCATATGTGTCCATTTCACCAGAGTCACCACAACCTATTTCGGCGTCGTCATCTTCCGCTGCTCCTGGTAAAGAATTATCAGTAAATTAACAAAAGAACAGGTAAAAAAGGAACTGATATTAAAATTAAGAGACTGGAAAAAAAATATCTATAAACCAACTGTTTTTTTAATCAACTTAAAAAAAAATATGACCGTGTATTTGCTGGTCGTCATTACTACTTGAATTATTATTTACAGCTAAATTACCTATGTATAACAAAATGACGAATAGTATTTTTATTTATATTTAAAAACTAACACTTAATTAACTAGAATTTGCGGTTCCATCACAATGTAACAGATACAAAGTATAGGTTAAACTCAATGTTTCGTTTTGTAAACATATACAATAAGATATTTACCATCTGTAGCATCAGCAGTAGGAGTTTCTCGTACTCTATTCTGTTGTGACCTTAGATATCTGGTAGGTACAGCTCCGCCGCCCGCTCCAACGAAGGCTTCTCTCAACTCTTGCTGAACTACGGGTTGAAGAGATGCTATGTGGGGCTCTATTGCTGCTCCGATCCATCTATAAGTATTAGTTTAGTATAATTTACCATTTACTAAAGAATAAATTTTAAGATATCTATTATGTAATTATATGTTTAATAATGTACATTATGCCAAAGCACAAAGTAATGGATTTGATAACTAAGATGTAACTATAAAATCATTTAAAATAATTATGCAAAGAAGAAGAGACAGTAAACCTTACTCAAGAGGTGCATTTACAAAACAAAACAAACCTATGCATTTCAACAACAAGCGCCTTCATTTCGTCTCGGACAGCTTTGTCCCTATCTGCTAATAACACTGGTATTTTCTTCACCATAGGTTTTATGGCAATAACTTTGTTGCCGAACTGTTTTAGAGCTGTATTCAGAGCAGCCGTACATGCAGCCACAACTTTAGGGTTTTTCTGTTCCATACCCTTAAGGAGTTCATCTTCAACCACCTCATGTTTCTCAATTTCTATGTACATCAATGTTATCTGAAAGGTTACAATTTAAAAACTATTATGGTGTAGTTGAAAAACACAACATTCAAAACTCTATACTATTTTAATGTTTAAGTAATACACATAAGAAAAGTGTGAGTACTTTTATAAGACAAGAACTATAAAACATAAACAATAGAATACCTGTAAGGCAAGATCTTTTGTTTTAGTCTTCGGTGCAGCAATACATTTGGCCACAATTCCTGACATAACCTCACCAGTCGTTTTTCCAGCATGTCCACAATTTTCTATAAATACTAATGCTGCTTCTAGACCTAATAAGAAAGAACAAAATAGATATAATTAAAAATAAATAGAAAGAATAATTTTGCAATATTTTAAATCTCAATCTTCAACAATTAGATACATAAATATTGAGAGACATAATATGTTGTTAGCAAAACTGATCAATAAGAAAGTTCATAAGGTTATTGTCCTTATTTGAGTTTAATTGGTAATGGCAGGAAGTCTTACATCAGCTTCCATGAAGACAATACAATGAAACAATAAGTAATTAATCTTAATGAGAGCTATAAAGAATATCTGTAAATTTTAAATAAATATAATATAGTTTTGCCTGAAATTCATATTCACTCAAGATACCTTCTTATATAAGGTTTTTTATTTCATGTAAATGCAAATTATTAATGGCAAAATACCAACTAAACAACAGTTAGTTATATTTTGAAATAATGTAATACTTGACTAATTTAGTAATAGATTAATCGAGATTTAAAATTTAGCAAAATTGATAAAAATGGTTTCATTTTTTTTAAATAAAACCACCTCCTCTTTTAGGTTGGGCAAAAATAAACATACCTTTCTCCTGTGCTGCAACATTACTGTCAATAACAAACTTTTTGACCAGCCCCAGGTATTTGTTCCATTCTGGTGCCTTTGCATCGTCAATTTGATTAAATAACTTTATGGCTTCTTCGTAACCCACCACTCGAGCTTTCCACAACTTGTGAACACATTTGTCTTCTGTCGGCAACTTTTTGTATTCATTTTCATCTTCCATTTTTGTTTCTTTGTCTTAAAGCTAGTTGTTTTCTGCTAAAAGTGCAGTGTCCTAGTTAATATTTAAAAGTCAATTATTTTTGTTTAATGTCAGTCAGCTGATCATGATAGTAATAGTAACAAATACAAATTCTTTCTTTTATTTTTAAAATTGATTTTATGGATAAGTATGTATTCTAAATAACATTTACACTTAATAAGGATAAGTTTATTTCGCCTAAAAGGGATTCTTGTTAGCCCTGAATATATTATTATATTAACTGCATGCAAGATGACCTTTTGTAAGCTTCCCTCCCAAGGTCAAGGATTGCAAGACTTGATTACAAAAAATAATAATATTGAAATGTACAAATTTAAAAGAATTTACAGTTACGGTAAAATTCATAATAATATAAAAAATAACGTAACTTTTCAAAACATACCGTTTTGCGTGTTGCGAATTTTAATGTGTTACGCTTTCTATTGCTTCAGTAGCTGCATTTACAAATTTAAAATACAGTAAAATGCAAAATAAACAAGCATAAAACGATGACACACTAATTTATTGAGAAAAATAAATTGCAGTAGTTGCAGATAAGAAACGTTAGCGCATCAGCGCTGTCTCAGACCGATAATACTATGCACTTACATCTATGATAGCTTTTGGCGAGACGAAATTTAATTAGTGACCGGTACATTAATAGCAGATGTGAAACTAGGACTACTAAATACTGTAGCAACCGCCCGACAACGGTTACTTTCTATCTGCAATATAAACAAAATGTCTTTTAACTTACCGTTATACTGTCAGCTATTTTAGGTTTTGTTTCGAAAACAACAAAAATTAAAAATTAGACACTTAGAAATTCAATAATTCACATCCTTTAAAATGGAAAAATTATAAGCTCAACCGACAAAAGAAATTCTTTACGACGTCGTTTTTTTAAGTTTGCGATATGATAGAAAATGGACGTATTTCAGTGTTGCCAGTTTGTCAGATGAATCATGGCTACAGATTATATTATAAATTATTTCTTTTATGATTATCGTCACGATATTTCACAAACAATAATTGAAAACTGCTCAGCAAAATAACCTAGGAGTCTAAGGACAAAAATAGGACATTAGACGTTTCATTAATTTAGCTTTTTCTTGACCAAAGATATAGTTTGCACTTTACCATAGCTTATAGAATCTTGTAAGTTGCCATCTTAAAATAGATAAATTCAATTTGAATAAATTTTCTGATTTCTGAACAATCGCAATTCGCAAATGGTAGACATGCGCAAAATGTGTCACCAAAAAGAAAAGATAGATATACTTCTTTAGTTCACTGTGAACTACTTCACTCATTTAGTTCACTACTTCAATTAGTTCCGTAGTTCTGCACTTCAAAAGATCTATATTGTCTTCAGTCTTATCTTTCACTGAACTTGGAACTAATTTACCGATCCGAATAAATCGATTTTCATAAATAGCACCATCTATGCGCCGAATGAAAAAACTCGTAGTATAATTATCTGCAAATTATTAAAATCGGCGCCATCTTGTTATGTCGGAGTTAAGTAGTTTTAGTTAATAAGTTATTATTAGTAAGTTATTTTAGTTGTTCTTTAACAAAAATAAAGATTTAAGATGTCTTCTAACAGTAAAACACCTAATTGATTAATCGATTTTATGTTATTATATATTAAATGAAAATACGTATTACTGCGTGCTAAGTAAATTTCTTTTTTGCTTTTTTATCTGATTAATTGTTAAAATTAATCTCTTAGTTTATTATCTTACTACTAATATATAAAGCTGAAGAGTTTGTTTGAACGCGCTACTCTCAGGATCTACTGGTTCGAATTGAAAAATTCTTTTTTTATTAAATTGACCATTTATCGAGGAAGGCTTTAGGCTACATAACATCTAATCTGCGACTAATAGGAGCGAAGATATAATGGAAAATATGAAAAAAACGGGGAAAATTATTCATCTTTGAGGGCTTCCTTCGCGTGCGCTGCGAAAACGGTTCAAGATACAAAAATAATATGTATGAAAGAATTATTCCTCCTATTCCTTATTCCTTATTATTCCTAGCCAAATCCTAATAAATAGTTATTTAACACCTATTACTTACTATTTTACAGTTATCTATACCTAATCTATTTTTATTTACACTTGCATTTATTAAAGTTACAAATAATTACTGATGCTCATGAGATTAAAAACTTAACTAAATAAACAAAATAGCAAAACAAACCAAAAATTATGCAAAGCTCGTATTATTATTACATAGAAAAAAATAAACAAAAAGGTGTCATATCCACTTGCATTAGAAATCAATTTATTTTAAAAATTTCACTTTTCAAATTACTCTGAACTCGACCTAGACATTTGCCAAAAATCGAATGGCTCTGACATACATTGCGTGGGAATGTCAATAATAGATAGGTGAAGGTGTATGTACCAAGCAATGGACGTTGAATATTAGTTTTAGCTCTTCGGTCTTCCTTAATTTGTTTTTCCTTAGTACAAGCCATTGTACGAGTGAAACGGCATCGGAAACACTACTCGCACTCATATACGGTAGTATCATCGGAAACACTACTCCCACTCATATACAGTAGGATGTGCGAGCGAGTGCTTGCATCTTGCATGCGTATTTTCGTTCACCTTCGGTTGCTCTCGGTGTTAGTTCGATACGGGACGCATTGCATCGCATAATTTCTCTAAGAGAGTGAGTAGGTAAAAGATACAATTGACGTACGGATCTACTGAAGCAATTGAAGTATTGGACTATATGAATCCGTATTGAACTAGTGGACTAAAGAGATACATCAAATGAAGTACTTCATTTGAGTCATTCATTCAGGAACTACTCATGTCTAGCAAATGGTATCATAGTCGTCTGCGTGCGAGACGTGTGTCGCGCTGCTGTCGTGACTACTGTGCGTTCGCAGTTTGTTTTTTTAGTTTCAATGTACGTTTGATATAAGATTCAATATAGTTTTATAGAAAGAAACGAGTGAAAGAGAATGTATTTTGACGTTTAGATATCAAAATAAGTGAGACATATAGATTAAAATAAACAAACTTGTTATGATTCTATTTGTTGGGGTGAGCCGACTGAGTTACTTTCTGACCGTGAGGGAAAAATTAACAGCTGTTGGAGCATAGTATGCTTCGTATTGTAAGTAAATTTCCTTTTATCGATGCTTTAAACCAAACCTTTATTGATCTTAATAACGAATTGCCTTACTGGCCCCAGGCTGCGTTATTGTTTTGAAACCATAACAATATTACGTGCTAGCACAATGGTTATTGACTTGAATAAAAATATTTGCGAACATCGTTGACAAAATAAAGCCTGTAACATCGTTTTATAAATGTGCTTCAGGAGTATACTATTAAATAAACAACAACTTGGTACCTATGTCGAGTCCTATTTGAAATTTCCTATGATTCTCGTAACCTAGGTTTAAATTATATAAAATATGTTACTCAATAATGCAAGTCATAGTATGCAGCATTCAAATACGCGATTCATAACCGGAACCGAATACGTTTAACATTTTGTGAATATTTACATAATTTTTGTTAACAATGCATCTTCTCAGTGTTAAATGCAGACAATATGTGTGTAGGATAAATTCATATCTTAAACTTTAGTCATAATTTCGTCATCTGAATGGTATGATGAGTACAACATTTCTTACTGTAGTCGTAGGTGTTGATAAGGAAAGATATGATAGGTATTAGGTATACACTATACAGTACCAACCACAAAGAAAGTTATGACTAAGCAGCGGGCGTGATCAAGAATTATCTGACCCTGACTATTTATCGAAATATATGTATTACATTTAGTATTTTTTTAATACTGTTATTTTACAGAATTGAAATATTCCAGGAATATCATTATTAATAGTATAAGATACTATAATATAATTTTGTATCAACAACCATCTTACATATTCAAGGTAGGATAACACGATAAATGTCAAATACATATATAAGGAACTATCGAATTCTTATATAATTACTATACAATTAATATTAAATGCCCTTTGAATGCAGACAGCTATTTAGACTGAATAATGTAGGTGACTTATGTTTAGTATCAAAATACAAAATAATCAGTGTAGTTATTAAAAAAAAATCTGTGTGTTTAAAAATATATACAGGATATATATATAGGATATATATAGGATATAAAAATATATAAATATATTTTGCTTAAAATTAAGCAAGGAACATTTTTTTTGCATTTTGAACGCTCTTCCTAAAACTACGACTACTGCATTGTATTTAGAGTACTTGATAAGTCGTACACGACTCACGAGCAAATTCGCGAAGTGCGGATAATATGTTGCAAGTTGCAACGTACCCGGATGCGTTTTACAATTCCCGCCATAACGTAGTCGCCATATTTGTGATTCACCCGCGCCAAACGTTGATCCTTTGTTAGTTTTATATTTGCTAACTTTTAATTGCTTTGAATCATACGGTAAAGCATACAAGCTGAATAAGATTGCGAGACTTTGTTTAAAAAGGGGTATGAATAAAGAAACAAACTAAATAAATTTTATGAAAGGATTGAATATATTACTAGTTATGCCGATGCGACGAAACACTTTACACTATCGTAATGTTGAATAGTCTTATAGGTCGCAATGAGAAATGTAGCTATCGTGTACAAAAATAGTACATAATTAAAATCCGTATAAATTTTATATTATATGTCACTTACTAATATTTGTAGGTATATCATGATATGATTCTAGGTAAAGGTTACTACAGAATTTTTAATAAGTGATTTACCTGAACATAAACCACATCTACATAGATCAAGTCTTTAAACTCCATAAGACTCTTGCCACGTCATGTCCATTTATCCACCACAGTTAAAAACCTGTAATCAGTAAAGTTTCGCAGCTAATCATAGGTTCACGTGTTTGCAAACACATTCTAGACTAATAATTAGATTGAGGTGTTCACGTTGAGCCTGCACTGCACGGGATTCCGAGCTCTGATTCAATTACTATTACCAGGCTATATGTCACATCTGTTTGTGAATTTGCTATCTTTAGCGGAGACCTCATTAAGGCATATGAGTTTTTCAGTTACCTTAAGATCGATGTAAGTCGCAATTGTCGTTGATATCAACTATTATCGGTACCGTTTTTAGTTTTGGAGTTAGGGCTACTCTAGCAAAGAATCGGGTTGAACATTAGTGCATCGGATTATTGTCGAAACAAACAAAAGAGTTTTCAAAAACGTTTACTGTTTCACTTCTTCTCATTTTAGTACTTATTGATTCTAATAAAAAAGTAATTGGGTTAAATAAAATAAGTATTGATGACATTAAGTACGTTTTTATCATTCAAGACACAAAATCAACATTACAAGTAAATTCGTAAATGTATCGAATAAAGAGAAATCGTTACACATAACATATTAAAAACCGCGTAGAAATAATCGTAGGCAGTGAAAATGCGTTAAGCGATAGGTACCTACTTAATTCTCATTGACATCTTTTAAAGAAGATTTTCAAGCTGGTGGATATTTTTAAATGACCGAATTTAGCTTATTCACCAGTAGACTAACTTCATCTATACTTTATTATTATATACTAGCGACCAGCCCCGACTTCACACATAAATTATATGTGTATTTTATATACATATAGACCTTGATTATTAAAAAATCGCATGAAAATCTGTTCCGTTTAAAGAGAGCGGTCGTGGTTGCACTGATGTTATATACTATGTAATATACTATGTAAAGAACCTTAAAATCGTGTTCGTTGAAATGCAATGTTTATCAATTGTCATCTCCCAAGCCCCTTCGTTATAAGAACTACTTTCTAAACAAAAAAGTGTTATACCGTGCCCGCTGCATTATCTCCAATCATTAACTTTCTCCATACACTTGAAAGAGCTTTTGTCGTCGTTATAGAAGCTTTGTTATCGATGTTGAATCAAGAGTTTTATTTATTTTTTTAATCAGGCACGAGTTTGGATAGCGCTATAATCTTTTCCACAGCTTAAAATTAATGGAAATTGTTTTAAAATCAAATTCAAACATTCCTTAATTCATTGTCTACATACCTATATAATACTAACAATCTTGAATCGCCATGGTATCACAAATTATCTACCACCGGTTCGACAACTACTTGTCGTAGAAGCTACCTTCTACACAGATAAAAAGGAAAGAATTAAAAAACTACATTTTAATAAACAGCAAAATTGTGTTTTCTCTTGTTACTACTACGTGTAAAATGTCTTGTGACCTTTGTATTGATTGACAGTGCGTTCTCTGCAATACATGTTTCTTTCTTAAATTTTATCATCATCATTACTTCTTTAACAGTTTCTTTTTCTCTACTAATTTTATGTAAGTCTATAAAAGTTATGCCTGCGTACAGTGACTATCAATGTGACCTAATTGCAGTTAAATCATCAAGAGGCTGGTTCAGAATCTTCTAGTTACCACATCTCGGTACAGGAAGATCCCCATACAAACACTTCGTCCATTAACCCAGTTTATAATCGGTTTTTTCGTAATGATCCATTAATACGACCAATTAGAAATACATTAAGATGACGAAATGAATTATTTATTATGAAGATTATTGACGTTCTGTATCTGGATATTGTATGGATGACGATTTATTTTAAAGTTTGTTTATCCATAGTTAGTTATATGAAACGCTAGTTTCAAAGCTTATCGCTGGAATTAAATATCGGATTATTTTATATAAAGTTTGAATATTCTTCAGGAGAACTTTAGGTTTCTGATGTATAAGGTACAAAGTAATTGGTTTTCGCAGGCGGAATATACACTTCAAACAATATCATACATATTAAAATGCATAATATGTTTTTCGATACTGTGATACCAAATATTCTAAATAATATTTTTTTAAACAGGTGAGAGTTAAATATTCGTTCCATATTCACCTCTTAGGATAGTTACTTCATATGTTTGATAGATACTAATTAGTTACACCATTTATACAAAAACGAAAATATAGATAGCTATACATAAATATATAATGTCCTTATGATACAATAGTCTAAATATTTACTTAAAGAATCACCTTCCTGGCTACTCAAACTATTTGTTTATATAAATACAAGCAATGTTTATGCAAGGCTCCAACACAAAGATTCTGAAGGATTGGCAATGTTATATCATTACATATTATTAAACAAACTTTCTTTGTCTGTTTCTATGTATGCTTCAATCTTTAAAACTACGCCACCTATATTCATGCGGTGTTTTTTATCAAGTAGAGCAAATCAAGAGGAAGGTTTATGAATATAATACTATGCATAAATGCGGGTAAAACTGCGAGTCGTAGCTAGTCAATAACTAATATTGTAAAGAAGTAAAGTTTGTGTGTTTGTTAAATTGTAAGGGTTAATCTCGGAATCGACTGAACCTATTTAAAAAAAAACTCTTCACCAATAGAAAGCCACATTATTGCTGAGTGTCATAAGTTATATAAAAAAAAATAAAAAGTATTTTACGTGGTAGTCCATTTTGCAAAGTGAATCTTAGAAAAAACGGTCGAATGGAAGCGTTTTTACCAACGCAGCCTTAACCATGATAGATATATTTTTGCATTCTAGAGAAAAGCTAGAAAATGCCCACAAAAAGTCAACGATAGTAGTATGTCTAACTTCTATTAATAAGTCGCAAAATAAAAAAGGAATTAACATTATTCCCAACGAAGTGGGCACGAGACATCGAACGACATTTGGATAATAGAGGCGTATAAAAAGATTCTATTTCGTAAGCGTTACTATAAGATAACATGATGCATATTTGTAGGTAGGTCGTTTATCTCGATGAAAAGTTATGCAATGAGAAGAAAATGTATTGTTCGAACAGTTACTTTGTTACCTAATACCTTTGTTTTCAAAGTTCATTCGGTTCGTATGAAAATAATTATATGGCCGTAGACAATACTCGTCTATGTCACGATTTATTTTTATCTACTTCAAATTACGTATAACACAGTTATACGGCAATATGTATATTTCATATCTATGTAAATTATTTGTAACTTAATTACAATGGCAGCACCGGTAGGCCTCATTTCCTGAATAGCACCGCGATCCATTGTCTCACAAAATACGAAGTCAAACATGCAATAAATATTTTAACGGTTTAAAACTTCCTACGTTATCATGTTTCTTAAACCAATTCGATTATTAAGCGTAATCAATTCAAACGGCGGACTGAATATTCAATGACCAAGACAAAGGAAATGTTGCCAGAGGAAAAAAGGTTTGTCCAGTCGCGGTCCGCATAACAAGTTTCGACTTCCTGGCGTTTAAAAATAAACAAATATGGCGCACCGGAAGCCGGGTGGCCTCTGTGATGACTCTTTTTGTCTCATCTTTATGAATTATCTTGTTTATGGTACGGTTTTATATATCGAATTGTGTAGTCTTTTTATTATCTGTATGCGTTTTAACGGTTATTTTTAAATTTCAATCGTGTTTTCAACTGCTTATATTTTTAATCAAGGGCTAGTTTTTAATAGTAATTGTATTTTTATTATAGTAATAAGCTTTTGGTTATTTTGTTACTGCGGTTTTTCTATTTATGAATCCTTTTGAAAATATACATAAGTATGTTAAATTATGTATATATCTTAAAGCTCCTATGTTTAGCTTATGTATAAATAACTTATGACTAGCGTATAAGGCTTTAGAAGCATCCATTAATGTTTAGCTATTAGGTATAGACCAGGTTACCAGATATACCTACGACTAAGTAATGAAATATAAGTAAATAAGTTATCAAGTATCACCATGAGACATTTGAACAGCGTGACGCGAGTCATGCGGTGATTTCACGTGACATCACCAACGTGCTTTCGATTAGCGAAAATATCTCAGTAATGTGAACTTGACATTCATGAAGCCTATTACCAATTATCTAAATTAAAAGTATTGTCCTTGTTATTTGTACTAGAAGTAAGTATTAAGATTAGAGTTTGAAAGATTGGTTCAAAACTTGAAATACCTTTAATATTTTATAAATCATTTTGATAGGTACCATTTTCAACCGACTTCAAAAAGGAGGAGGTTCTCAATTCGACCCGTATGTTTTTTTTTCTATATTTGTGACGCGATAACTCCGCCAATTATGAACCGATTTGAACAAATCTTTTTTCGGCGAATAGGTATCTTCAAATACCTCAAGGGTGGTCCCATTTAAATTTAATAATAAAAATAACCCCCGAGGGTGGAATTTTGGGGATAAATGATTTGAACGATTATTTTTTTGTTGAATAGGTATTATCAAAAGGGTGCTTTCATGCGAATTTGAAGAAAATATTTCACCCCCCAAGGGAAGAAAATTGGGAATGAACTTTTTTATACGCAATATCTCCGCCGATTATGAACCAATTAGAACGATTATTTTTTTGTTGAATAAGTATTATCATGACGTCGGTTTTATTTTTTTGAAGTTAACTATTAATGTTACTAGGTGATCGACGGAAGATTTTTAGGGTAAGCTTAATATTATAATTTTTGTTTGTGTCTCAGATGTAGACCCAAACTTTTAGGTATATGGATCTAGCTGTTGACAATATTTACTTATTAAAGAAAAATTGCTTTTCATAAGGAAAGCGATTTTTGGGTGTACAAGTTAATAAGAATTTGCCCTCCGTACCGGTTTACATCCGTACATGGTTTAATACCATGAAAATGCAAGTCTTACTATATGTAGCCTAGTTGAGTAAAGATATATTTGACTTTCATCGTCAATGTAAAATGCAACTTTAAGAAGAATATAGTACGCGTCACGAATCTTTAGCGCTGAACGAAACCTGCGCAGAAGTCAAAAATAAGGTATCGAGGTAACGGCGCGGCGCGCGGGGCGCGTGATCGTTGATTGGTTGTCCAAGTCGTGTCGTCTTTCTCGCACCAATACGTAAATTACGACCGCGATTCTACCGATGCGCAGCTATTCTCGTCCAGCGCTAAACATAAATGACGCGTACTATACTTATTAGTAGTAATCGACCGAAACTGGTTTTCCGCCGAAACAGAAACCGAAACCGAATGTTCGGCAGTGGCTTCAGTTTCGGCCGAAACCGAAACCGAAACCGAAACTTACGTGGTCAAGTATAAAATTTCTTAAAATACTGACATTTGGTGCA
>DWAJ01001394.1:0-22637 GCA_018238005.1 Eurema mandarina | reverse complement strand
GCTCTAGACCATCTGTGTACCAAATTTCATTACAATCGGTTCAGTAGTTTTGGCGTGAAAGCGTAACAGACAGACAGACAGACAGACAGACAGAGTTACTTACGCATTTATAATATTAGTATGGATTTATTTCAATTAATTCCTTCAAATGTAACTAGCATTTTGAATTAATTCCGGTAAGCTCTTTATAGAAAAGCTATTCACGGTAAAGCGAATTAATTATTGTTGCAAATAAACATTTTAACTACGAAATTATTTTACAAAGCTGGTTATACTGAATTGAAAAATAAAATATATTTTATTCAATATAAGCAATGATATTATATTAAATAGTTATGTTATAAGCGCAAAATTTTGAAGACGCAAAAACATCCTCATTAGGACGTCTTCCCTTTAGATGATTGATTACCGATGATTGGTTTCACAACTGACAAAACTATCTCTTTTTTTCTTGTTGTTTTTATCATTAATCTCTTTTCTATCGTTTTGACTCGTATGTGTGTGTGCTGCCGCTGCTTTGCGGAACACTTTTCTACTTGATATATTGGTGTATAACATATCTATCTAAATATAATATCATTGAATATAAGGTAATTTAATTATTGTAACAGAAAGGGTTTTAATTGGGATTCAAAACTGAGAGGATAACGAGGTTATGTTATTTGGTTGACACCGTTACTTTACATTAATTAACTAAACTTATTACAGAGATACGCTATCGGCCCTGTAGTTTATTTAATCATTCAATTTTACATTTTTATTTAGAGGACTTCTGAGGGAACTACACACTTGGTATATTTAGAGCGAGTATTTCGTCTCGGAGGATAATGTATATCAATAAGTATCTAATGGTAGGCGATCTCTTTTTTCCGTAGGGAAATGCTCACGCATACCTATCTCGGGGGGAGAAAGTACTTATGATACTTTTTTCTTTTATAAGAAAAACAGGTTAGTGCTTGATCACAACTCACCTGATGTTAAGTAAAGTTGTGGTCTAAGGTGGAGCGCGCGTACCTGTGAGGTACCTATTCACTCTCCACTTGAAGATCCCCAGGTTATAAGTATCGGGTAACAAAGACTCCGTCAGGAAGTAACACAGTTTTGCAGTACGCAGTGATATGTCAGACTTAAACTGATTTAAAACTCACAAATTATGATTTAAGACGAACTATTTAAGTACATAATCCAACATTAAATGATAGTAATAATGAATTAATAACCATAGTTCATTAGCGTCCGATTGACTGAACTTCATCCCAATCAAAATTCATTCAAACGCCTTTAATTCAGTTAGCAGGGAATTGACAGAGCATGTCAATAGCATGAATTTATTCGAGCTAGGCTGAGGCTAAAAATTCATTGATGTACTATATATAATACAGTTAATTATGCAAGGGATTAAAATGCAAGTTTATGATTTACTTTTTTTTTGCTGCAAACAAATAAATTAAACTTAAAATGACGAACAGCTTTTTTGGCAGAATTTTCAAGGTTGCAGCGTAGTCTACGTAAACTATCTAAAACTATCCTATAATTTATCAATCATTAGTGATTAAAAACACATAATAGTCAAGATGTTGAAAATACATATAGCTGAAAAACGTTTTGCTTAGTTTTACTTGTTTCCGTTTGCAATTGTCGAGTAATTATTAATACAATTTCTAAAAATCATTTTTTTGTTTTATAGGGATCGTAATGCGAATTCTGTCACTGACACGACCCTATATAAAACTATAGAGTATAGGTACTTCGAAAATACGAATAGATATATAAAAATTGCAAGGGGTCGTTAAATCGTCGTGCATAATACAGTACGCGAAGGGGTTTTAATTAAAAGTCAACGTTGTCCTTCGTGTCCGACAATAAAACCAATTTACTTTGAAGGTTAACATGTCGAAAGTTCGCTGTTTAATTTCGCTCATAGTTACAAAACAAATCCGCTGGTTATATCTTATTAATCGATTAGTTTGGAACCAATATATTGAAATCGTAATTTTTTATACGTTCCTAGCTGTTGCCCGCGACTCCGTCCGCGTGAACTTTCATATAAACTTTGACCCCCTTCCTCCCTTATAACCCTTTTTTCCAGTAAAAGTAGCCTATGTCCTTCTCCTGGCTCTAAACTACCTCCCTGCCAATTTTCAGCTAAATCGGTTAGCCGTTCTTGAGTTATAAGTGAAGTAACTAACACGACTTTCTTTTATATATATAGATACCTTGTACCTTCTTACTCTTACTCTTTTATATAAAAAGTAATACAATAATTCTCATTATAATAGCCTTTTAGGGTCCTAAAATAAACCAATGATGTGAACACTATTTCCTAACTCCAATATGTAACTGCAAAACATTCTCGAGCACATGAGTGTAATCTCGCCATATTTCACAGCGACTAAACCGCCCGATGAAACAGGGCATTTCTTGGACATATCGCTTTGATTTATAGACTGTTTAAGTACCCTTTAAAACTATGGCGGAACAAAGTCAATATTCCTTATAGAAAACGCGATAACCTACAATATACTGGCCAAATAACTCGAACAGATTGCGATAGGTCGATAGCTTCCAACTTTTAACTTAATATTTTAGACGACGATCAAGGAAAAATTCTTGGAGCGTATATAATAGAGTGAGCGTGTTTACAAACAGGAGTACGACTTTGCGAAGCGAATTAACATATAGACGGTTTAATTTCGTTTCAAATTTAACCTGATTAAAATCAAAATGAGCGTGAAGTTCCTTGAAAAGTTTCATTTAGTCGTACGCAGCTGACACATACGAATTTGCGGGAGTAATACCGTAGTGAGCCTCGCTAGCGGGACGCAATTTGCTCCAACCCTACAATTTATGTCTACAACCCATTTTATGCAAAGGACTGACGAAAAAGAACAAAAAGTTATGTGTCACTTAATGAATATTCATGGGTGACCGATTCGTTTTGAGTGCCAATTTGTCGAACATTAAGCTTCTCGCAGTGGAAAGATTAAACGCTTTGATAAATAGGATTATTTTAATTTTTCGACTTTTCAATTAAGTAGGCTTATATATACGTAATCGCAGCAGATAAATTGTAAAGCTTATTTCAATGTAGTTACAAGCTATACATCCAAGGTAATCCAATCCTTGTTTAACTCCCGTCAGACTAAAAACTCAAGATGAATGTCTTCTTATAACTCAACGCATCGTAATTAAAGAAGACCTAAACGTTCAATGGTCCTTAATGAAAAGTATTTGTTTTCCCTTCATTATTCTTTACGTCGAATTGAGGGTCTTTTAAGTTTATATTTTTTCGACTTTCTTCTTTTGTGGTAAAAAAGTTTTATTAGCGATTTCTTAAAGTTTACCAAATAAATTAAACACAAAAAAGTTGACTGCTACAAACTTGGGACAATGTTGCCTGCATTTAAGAGGTATCAATATATAAATATGCACTGAAATTTCAAACATGTCATAATAATAGCAGCAATTGGACTGCACTGTCATGACGTACTTATCTGTAATTCTTATCTGTGGTAATAAAAAATAATTATCTGTGTCACACTTACCGCTTTTTATGAAATGAATCATAGCAACCTTATTTTCGTCCTCATATAAATTTATGACTATATATAATAATTGAATAGGTCAGCTTATCTGGCTAATTACGAAACGTAATCTAAGTTCAAGTGAGCAGAGATAAACATTAGAAAGTACTATAAATAACAGCAAACGATTAACAAACCTAGCTGGCGGGACCGTAATATATTCTCTAGCTGATCCCAATTTGTCCAACCTAACGCAATATCGGTAGCTTCCCTTGCCTGCATAAATATACACTCCAATAATATTTTAAGAGTTTTCGGGGCGATAGTTCAACGGTCCAATTAGGTATTCAAATTGTATTGCTTTTTAAGGTTCGTCAGAAACAAATTATGTTGTTAATTATAAGTATAATATAAAGCTAATGATTGCATAGGCGATTTTTTTATATTAAGATGTAAGAGGTAATGGAGACTGTTAAGGTGATATTACTATATATAAAATATCAAGTTAATAATTGTTTTGATAAACTTTTGTATGTAACAGACCTACATAATATATAATGAATAAATAAATAATGAATAAAAATATAATAATAATATATATGAATATAATATGTATGAATTAGGCTGGCTCACCTGGGGTGTTATCACCCTCCCACCAGAAAACCAGCGTCACGTAATAGCATCTTATCAGAGATTTCATTCGGTAAGCGGGAGCAATGGAGAACCATTTTACCTTCTCTCTTTCGTTTATCCTCTCCTCCTATTATTCCCTTTTTTCAGAATCCTTTCCTTTTCCTTATATTAAACGTAGGCAATGCAGTCGTGAGGCATTCAGCATTGCATCTGTTCATGGACGAAGTAGGTCGCTTATTATCAGGCGAACTTTCGCTCAGTTGCCCATCATCATAAAAAAAACTATGACCATTTAAGTGTGTTGATGACATGATATATTTGACGATGACGTTTGACTTTGACAAGGGTTCATTTTGGTTCCCAAATATGATTGAGGATAATTAGAATGATAACTATATATAACGCCAAGTAAACGAAATATTGTGTTTGCACAATCTTTATAGTCTATTCTCGCAAAGCATATTTTGATAGAAGGGGACTGCACGACCGGAGAGGAAACGACGCACGCAGTTTCCCCATTCCGCTGTGAAAATAATTCCTGAAGGAACCCATATTTTATCTTGAGAAAGAAACGAGATACTGTGCATATAGATCTCGATAATAATTAAAATAAAATCGTTGTTTTTTATCTCTATTAAAAAAAAAGGGTTTTATTATTATAAAAAAATATAAAATGTCTCAAGGGTTCTTATCACCGTTCGTTGAAGGGAACTTTAGATATATCTATTAACGTCTTACTCATATCACCACTCCAAATAAGTAAAGTACATTTTTGAAGACTAGTAAGGATTTGATTAAGAAACAGAAATAGTTAGGTAGCCCCTTAAGAGTAGACGTCCGGGTCAGACGTATTAGTTCATTGCTGCATAAATAAAATACTTCAACTTTAGCAATGATACGTCTCAAAAATCCTGTAGGATATGTTTTAAACGTTCTAAATTTTGCCACGTAGCAATAACCCAAATGTTCAGTCTCTTAGAAAAAACATTAGTATAATTTTCAGCGGCGTAGCAAGTCGAGAGCATCAAAACTTGTAACCTGCATGACACTAGTACAGAGGTAATTAAAAGTAGTACCTAGTAATTAAAATTTACGAGCAAAATTCTAAATAAAAAATATAACGACATACATAATTAGAGTTTTAGACACGTTCTCCTCGCAATATCAGCTAGAACGAAAGATAGTTGCAATATTTCAAAAGGTTCTAATACGAGCTCTTCCCATTGAAACATTTCCATTGAACAAAGGAGGCTTATTTTATATTCACCGTGCATGCGAAATAAGTCGAATGCAAAAGTGCGGCGATTCTACCGTCCTCCAGTTGCTTTAATTGTTTTCTTATTCGCCCCTACCTTTGCGAAGGACGTAGGCAATCAAATTACACCAATTTAAATGATTTCATTAAATTTCTCTTCTACCAGACAGTTTATGGTGTACTTGAAGGTAGCGAAAATTGCGTTAAATAAGAAGCGTTATGTCATCATAAGTTTGTACAATTTTCACTATAAATACAAATACATATACCCAATATCGCTTGAAAATCAAACATTCCTACCAATGGACGGCAAATTAAAATTCAATTTGTAACTTCGGTTATTGGAGGGAAGTTTTAAACAAATAACAAGTTAGTGTCCAATGCAATTGATTATTCCTTGGTAGCATTCTGTAAGCGCCAGTTTGCAAGCTAATTGTTTTAAACGCTTCAAACACTGTAACCGCAGTTAATTAGTTTCTAGCTTCAGTAATCGTCTTCACGCGTAAATTTTGCACAAGACTTGTTTCGATTAACAGCGCTTTATTTTACAAAGTAAGCGGTTGTTATTGTGTTGCATTGTTTTAATACATATGTTCTATGTTTAAATTAATTTGTTGGGATATGCGCTGATTGTGAAATTTGTATTGATGTGGTTCGTGAGAAATGAGGAGAGGATTCGCTTGATCATGCTAACTCCTCTGCCCATAGACAGTGACGAAGCATGAAGTCTCGTGAATGTGGAGTGGTCCTTAAAAAGGAAAAAGGAAAGGATTTCTGACAAAGGAGAATAAAAATTGGGATGAAAGGGGAAAAAGAATAAAACTTATCAGAAATTAATCACATAAGTATCACATTGAATGAAAATCTACAGTCGGTATTAGTTCAAAAACAGTTTTGGATAGATGGTATAACCAACGCTGTTTTAGGAAACATTAACGTTGAGTTTAGTCATCAGACTGAAACAGTGACGCGGTACCTACATTGGCAAACTCAAATAGCAGTATATTTGAGTGAAATTCTATATAGCGGCGTTGCAAAAGGCTCGATCATCGGAAAGACTGGCACTCGTTAGTGTCCACCAGGGATTCACATTCGCAGTGGATCATTGCCGCAATGAGATAGCTTTTAGTAGAATTAAAGCGTTCTACGGCCAGAGACTTTCCACGACCACTGAAATGGATTACGTTAACATGACAAAGTGGATTCAATAATACACTCAGTCTATAATTATAAAATTAGAAGATTTTGGATATTTTGCCAGTGCGATACGGATATTTGCCAATGTCTACGTATTAAGTGTTAGATACAATATTATTATAGAATAACGTGTATAAGGAAAACAATAACAAAATATTCAACCGATCAGAGAAAGAGATCACGTGCACGTAATTTGATTCCGAATCAACATTGTAAGAGGAAAATAAAACAACATGTTTGAGTGCCACATTTTGTAATATGAAGAAGTTTTATGTAGTTAGTTCAATGGTCGGTTAATGTTTTAAAGACGATTTTTATTTAATCAATTTTGCTATAAGTGTAGGTAAATTAGGAAAAACACTAGTAGCTTTACCAGAGACTATTACATAATTCCACCTTAAGATTTAGGAGTCTGAAAACGCGGGCGGCTGAACACTTGTTAACTTATTGCTGTCAGAAACTATCCTCGAAAAATACCTCAGCTGAATACAAAACGGCAAATGAATAAGCTATGAAATTACTAGATTGAACATACTAGTTACTAACAAAAGAGCCAAAAATAAATTATCTCCGCCGATTTAAAACCTATTTTGTTTTTACTGTTGTTTCCACAACAATAATCTCTGGCTTAAGTATTAATGTGGATTGTAATTAAAAATGTATATTGGAACATTATATGAGAATTATTCGAGCGTACGATTAAACCAACAGCGATGGGAAGTTTAAAATTTTATCCTATTATTCAGCAAATACGATTTCGGATAAGCGATCATTTCCTCGTATCGGTAAAGCTGCGTTATGGCGATTTTCAATATAAAAGTGTTTATTTGTAGTGTTTATAGAGAGATGCTTCGCCTTTTTCTTTTATTGTACTGTTTATACTTTGTGTTATTACTTCTTAGGTTTTTATTTTCACTTCCCTTATTATGTTATAGTTTAGTTCAATACCGGAATTCTTAAGTTCGAAAATATTAATATATGTTTAATACTTTGGAATTACATTGGAATGTCGTTAGACTGAAAACAACATTAAAACTTATTTAAAATGTTTATTAATAAGGGTAAACAAATCTGCATTTTGCACTACAAATTTGCTTATTGAGAACACAACCTTACATTGGAATTTTATTTGGGTTTTCATCAGATGTATTTATTTTTTGGTCGTCTGATAAATAATAGTTGTTTCATATTTAAAATAATTATAACTTTAATAATATTTTTGTGTTCAATCATATGAGTAATTTGTATGCTTTTATATTATATATCTGGCTTTATAAAAGAGAAATATGAAGTTATAAGAATATATTTTGTTTCAGGTAATTTACAATCTTGATTGAATCAAGAAGTGATTTGCTAGTGGGACGTATAATGTAAGTATATTACACACTATATCATAATATTTAATTTTAAGTATAGTTATATATATTATAGTATTTTAAGTACCTAAATCAAAAATTAAAATTCTTTTTTCCGTTCGATTTATCAATTCGTATTAGGAGTTCAATCGGTAACCATTTCAAATGATACGTAATTAATGACGAACTTCACTGAACTCGAAAGTTTCGAGGACAGGCTGAAAGTTTAGTTTTTAATTTAAGACTCGGCCGACAAAAGAAAAAAGTTAAAATGTAATGAATGTTGGAAAGTATTTTGAGCACGTTCTCGCAAGCATAGCCCATGGTAGCTTTTAATTAATTTGGAAAAATCTGTCACCAACGTCCGAACTACAGGAATTTGAAAGCAAGCTCCTCCCGAACCCATTTTTTTTTATTTAGCACTCGCCAAAACTATTTCGACATAGGTTTTACCAAAGGAGAGTTTCCTGAGCGAACGGGAATCATAAAGTGGTTGAAAATAAAATGAATCCCATTCCATTATGAGCCAATTACTCAAGAAAAGTTCCATTTTGATGTTGTTTCAATAGCGAAGTTTAAACAGTTTTGCTTTCAAAATATCAAAATCTCAATTAAACGTAAAGTACAGCGAGTCTCACCTAATATTCCATTAACATTTCAATTATTTATCGGGCTGGTACTTTTGGAATATCAGATAAACTTTGCTTCTTGATCAAGATGGGTTTTTAGGGTTAATTATTATATAGGGAGGGATTACGAGCGCAGTTCATTAAGTTAATTAAATAAGATAGCATTACCGAATAGCGGTTGTATTAGAGATGAAAATGAAGATAATCGCGACCCCGGTTGAGTTCACAGTATCCTTTGAATGGGATTCTTATTACCTTAAATTGGTCTTATTTTAAACAGATGCGCAATGTGATACTTTAATTTATATTATAGATAATTTGAAGCATAATCTTTGTAGTTGTAAATATAAAAATATTCTTAACAGTACATTGCTTTTATTGTTGATAATTTTTTTATTTAGCTTCGATGTTTAGTTGCAATAGAACGCGATTACTCTTTTGCCTCCCGTTCGCTTTCGTTCGGTAGCGTGTAGTGTATCGAGTGGTCTTCCTAGTCGGAATGAAATAAATGAGTCCGTTCGGTTTGATTCATGCCAATGGGGAGCGGAAAACACGCGGCACTGAATAAAACAAATCAAACCGCCGGGATAGGGCGCCGCTGAATGCACTGTTTTATTGAACTACGCTTAGGACGTCTGACACGCGTGAGTTCGCTGGTTTTGTGGGTAATTGCAATTTAACTGAGAGAATACAGTGTGTTGTACTTATTTGCATTGAAGGTGGCAACGATAAGTCTAGAATAGTAGAGCGGTCGCGCTGAAAATTGGTTGGACAATTATTCAGTAATGGAAAGCAATAGTTTGAGATGAAGATTATGATACATATAATATGTTGGATTATAAGATACTAAATAAAATATAGGTACGTATGTCTATAGCAACTTGAATCGCGCTTATGATATTTGTTCGAGACTTAGTTTATATACAACTTCTTGACATCGAACCATCGTTGCCATCGGCCAGCCAGTTAGTGATTCGACTGGTCGAGGATCCTCCCATTGGTTCAAAGGAAGGTTACATCATCCTTCCTCTGCGTCAAGGATGAAATTAACAAAGTAGAAAAGGAACACACATGCTACTATTGTATTGTTTGTGTCCTTAAAAAAAGGATAATAAAACTCCGCATAAAAGACAAAAACAAAGGTTTGTAGGAATTCGTACTTTGAAAAGTCGTGTATAGTATAAGTATTTAAATCACTGTGTGTATTTCATTCAGTGCGTCAGGCATTGTGTTCATATACATTCGTCCAACGTTTCTAGTACACTTTTACCATTTTGTCATAGTTTTTCATCAACATTCATGGCATAGAAAAGGAGGAAAAGTTTTATTTTACTATATATTTCACATTCAATATTTTTGTACGTGAAGTTTTTAATAACGTCGACCAAGATTTTTGTTTTTTAAAAAGGTGGCGACATGAATTCATATATCGCTTGAAGTGAGTCGTATATAGATAATAGTTGTTGAATAATATTTTTAAACAAATCTAAATATAAATAAATCATGTATATGTTTGGAAGCATATAATTTGATTTTATATTCATTTTTCATTAATTACTTATAAAGATGTAAACCATCCAAATAAAACTAAACTTTTTTAGTTATCAAAACACTTTTGTTACTTACTATTGTTTTGAAAATATCTAGAGATTTAAGATCAAGTGCAAATAGTATTGGAAACTATAATAAAAAAATAATATGTTACGTTTTGTGGTTAACATGACATTTAGCATAAAGCAAAAATTTAGTATCGACAAAAATGCAATTTCACAAAGCTGCAGCAATTTTACGCAACACTTGTTTCCTATACTCGTAAAACGATACGATTTTTAAACTTTCCTATAAATCTCTTTATTATTAAATGCCGGTTACACGAATGTTTTGTTTGTTTTCGAAGCGCTTTAAAATTTTGCCCTCATATGACATATCTGACCTTACTTACCACGACGTTCACACTGTTAATGTACATAATTTTTATTGAGTCACCCTTTAAATAAGGAACAGTGTAACTGTATTACATTACGGTTCAAACAAAAATCTATTTGTTCAAAACCGCCCTGTTTTTGAAAACAGCTAGCCGTAATGTAATAAAGCAAATTATACTTACAATCCGACAGCGACATTACTACAAGAATTAACTTTACTAACAAGAAAAACGGCTTAGGTATAATTTTATATTTAAATATATTTAATATTGAATCTCAAAATTAACTGAAAACAATAAAAAATCCGACATATTAAAGCTAGGAAAAACAAACAATCCGTCGTAGTTTTGTAGTGATACAGAAGGCAGTCGTTTAATAAAATGACTCTGAATGTTTGGTCTATTCAACCCTCTTCTTGTGCATTTCACCCTTGAAAGAAAATTAGATTCTCGGAAATGTACTGGCAAACGAGACTTCGAGCTCAATAAAAAGAGAATTGTATGCGGTCACTTTTCGCTGTGAATAAAATGTGTTTATTTGGAAGTTTGATTGGTGTTTATGTTCATTGTTGAGTAACATTTTTATGCTTTGCAAAATGTACCAGAAATAGGACACAGATAAGTAATCCCAGTTTTTCAATTATAGCAGTACTAGCTGTTGCCTGCGACTCCGTCCGCGTGGACTTTCATTTAAACTTTGACTTTTGACTTTGAAATAGTGCTTTCGCTGGATGCGTGTAATCAGTGCGAATATTTATCTATGACCATGTTCCATACAGCACTTGTACTAAGTATTGTATATAATTCTCAAGTGATTTATTAAAAAAAAAACTATTAAAAAGAAAAACACGTAAACGAGTATAACGTGTTAAGACCATCATTTTATTCTAAAAACTTCTGTCCTATTTTCCTTAACTTCTCGGTAAATAAACGACAGGAGGTTTCGCTTTAATAAATGACTCTATATTACGATTGGATCGACCTATTATGTATCAAACGAATTTCTGCTGGGTGTACTGATTTCCAAAAATGAAGCTTGCTAAAGGTTTTAAAACTCAAAATAGATACGTTAGACTTTATTCATAGATTTTGATTCATACCTACGTTTGGGATATTGTTTTCTAGGAATCAATATACTTTGATATTTGTTTTATTGCGAGGAAAGTTTGAATAAAGCCAGGGTATTGCGATCGTGTGAATTCCTGTATTCAGTAAGGACAAAGGTGTTGACGACAAACGTGCTATGTACAATGTACATTGTTGGTGTTTGCCACAATGTACGAGATTTACTAACATTTGTAGGTATTCCAATATATAGGAGATACAAGATTATTATAGACTTGTTTTTTTGTTGACAAAATTAATGAGATCTTAATAATATACAAAATACAAAGGGATAAATGATAAAACCAACAAGAAAAAAAGAGATAGTTTTGTCAGTTGCGCGTGAAAGCACCGGCAACTAATCACCTAATTAGGATGTTTTTTGCGTCTTCAATATTTTGCACTTATAACATATTTTCTATTTAATACACCTAATAGCATTGGATCACTAGTTCTTTTTATAGTCTTAGTGTTTTTAAGAAACTTTTAAAAGGACATCGTTAAAATAAATTGAGATTGGTGTTAAATACAGGTTAAACGTCTGTATATTTTTTAAATTTATTTCACAATATTATTTATGTGGCGTCTGTTATGTTGGCGACTTAATTGCTTAAACTATTAGCATAATTTTTCTGCATCCAAAAGCATTTTCTATTAATAAATTATCTATGGAACATAAAAGTCTACGTTTTCTGGAACATTCGTCTTAGACCGATACTTAGACCACAAATCGGACCAAATCGTGTTGTGACGTGATTGCGCGCACAATCGCGACACCTGTATCAGTCACAAAGCACTGACACGATTACCTACGTTTATTGTAAACGCAGCTTGGCTCAGACACGCTACGACTGTCCAGCGTGAATAACTACGCAAGCAAATCCAATTAAAACATTATACATTATCCCTAAAGCACTCGTTTATTGAATATTTAAAGAAAGATAAAAATAATTAATTCTATACCGATTTACAATAGAATACTCAATTGAATACAAATTAATGCATGCGGCATGGATAGAGTGTTCAGCATATGCTGTACCACGCAAGCGATCGCAGCGCTGATTTTCAGTTACACGCAAAAATGATTTCTAGAATAATCTCCCAAACTTAAGGCACAAAGGAATATACTGTAGAGACACACCATGTTGGAGCAGGATTGTGCAAATCGTGACACTCATATCAAGTATAGGTGACAGAATTACCTCTGCTTATTGTAAACACAACTATTGACTCACTGGCTAAGTGTGAACACGTACGGAAATGAATTTCTCCAAGTCAATGGATATTTGCAGGGTTAATGAAGTAACTTGAATTAATAATTAAATATATAACAATAGTACATTTTATTCGTCCTTAGGATAAACCGACACCCAACCTGCGCCAAGTATTATATAGTCGTAGTTCATAATAGATGTCTCGGGTTCGATAAGTGTGAGCATGGAAGTCCCATTTTTCCTCTTTAGCCTGTACCCGTTCCTTTGGACTGATGTTCTTTAATTTTCCCCTATTCTAAAAGCAGGCAACGCACTCCAAAGACTATTCCTAAGGCTTATAATCGATCGCATGAGGCGAACTTCTTGCTCAGTTATCATGAAGAAGAATATTCATCATCATATTTAAAAAAGTAGAACTTGTACCAAAACAACACCAGAGTTAAAAGAATATCCACCGATATCTGCATTCTAATTGTGCTTAATTTAAGCAAACCCCAACAAACAGAATTGGGTCGGGAGTAAAGTCATAACATGAAAAAAACAATAGTCCAATTACAGTATTGTGTTTCGCGTAAGGCGGGTCGTATCGAGTGCTCACTGGATATTATTGTCAGTTATTAAGTCTGGACAGTTTATCGCCAGCGAACACCCGGAATCCTAAACAGGAGGTATTGGTTTAGGACAATTAATAGGTTGTGATTCGGGATTATTATTCATTACGTGCTGTATATGTAGCAGCTTATGGTGTCCGATAGGAACGAGCAATGGATCAAGAACTGGTTCAATTATGTAGCTTCTTTTATAAACTTTGTGTGATATTAATTTATGTATTGTATTCTTCTTCTTCTTCTATTTAACTAGTTATACTTAAACCTTAGATACTTTAGGTTTCTTTTATTTTGTTAATTTTTTAGTTTGTTACATTTATTTGATTCAATTAGAAACTATTTTTTGATACAATTTAATACAATTTGTTGTTATTATTCAATATACGATGCTACATTGCACATAACTCATAGCTTTGAGAAAAATGTACAAATACTACAGATATTGAAAGATATACTGTAATTTATATTAAAATTCAAATTAATACACAAATAAGAAATTTCTTCTTAAATTAACAAAACATAATTTGGCTCTTTACAAAACACTTTCCGAGAGTTCAGATAAAAATGAACGTGAAACGCTGCGAAAAACGCTTCCGCACAAATGGTAACATTATCTACTGATGTAAAAAGTAAATAATAACATTGAAATGCTTATTTGCTCTCGCAGTTTAATTTACCTTTGCTTTGTAACGTTTTGCCTCTTTGTTCTTTATTGCGATCCCTCAGTTTCGTGTAACAGAGATGAGTTTCAAAAAGAAATGCTTCCTTTTCTCATTGTTATGCAAACGCCCTAACTGGATGCCTGTTGTGTCTAAAGAATGTTTGTATTAGCTGAATCTGGCTCAAACTCGTTTAAAGACATCGTTCCTATTTCAGTATTCTATTTTATTTGAACATTTTATCTTTATAAATAAACTTGTTTAAATTCTGTTCAAATTCTCAGACGTCATACGAAATACATTGCGTGACTTTAAAGAATAAATATTTAAGAATATAAGTAATAAAATGATATGGATGTTGACTTTCTAATGTAGGCATTTAAATTACTGTATTATATTTGGTATAATAATCGCTTTACCGAATGAATTTTATGGAGATTAAACTACGCGGGATATATTTTATTGCTCATAATAATTACTTCGTTAATATTGTTATATAATATTTGAGGTGTATATTTAGATAAATATGTACCATAAGAGTAAAAGATTTGATGAAATGATGAAGGATGTAAATGTCTTTTACCTCCTTAGTGTTTTACTAAATTTATTTATTTATTTTATTAATTACACAAACAGATTACTGTTATCGCATGATAATAAATAAGCTTAACACTGACAACTGCACGAGACAGTATTCCAAAATAGTGTACGTATCAACTTAATATAACTCTATGAATATATGAATATGATGTTTCAACGTCATATTCGCACATACAGAAATACATATATTATTGTTCATATTATGTAGTTATGTGGCATGAGAGGTGGCAGATAGATACTTGGCTTTCATAATACAAGTAATTATTTTTTTATACTGTAAGAAATTACCGAAAATATCTACGTCAGTTAGCAAGAGATATCATTATATGTGCGGCACATTCTCACGAGCGGATTGGAATAAATGTTACTAAAGTAACAGACGAAAGTAAAGGTTAAAATAATATATTAAAGCGTATTGTTGAATATGTGGATTTTGGATAAAAGAAACAGCGCAGTAGGAGCGGCGAGGGCTGAGGTCGGCCACGCTGACTGAGCAAGCGGTTCCGCTGCCGATTCTCTTAATTGGTAAATCTTAGCTGACACGGCTCTTTGCAATTACGCCCCGCTCTATGCAACCAAATTGATGAGAAATTTAATGCAACGCAACTGAATGTGAATCGATTTCAATTAATTATGGAGCGGGTTAGAGCATTGTTCAACATCCCGACGGTTAGTTGAGCTCTATTTAAATTGGCAAATTGTTTTAGCGATATCCTATTTTGATTGGATATTGTCGTTTGCTGTTTGTCTAAAGTCTAAACGAGGTTAACTGTTTTGGTTAGAAATTGGTAAATGAAAGGCGGTCCTTGATAGATTATGATTGAAATTTGAATTAAGAACGTCGCGTTGCGTGAGCGTCGATCTGAGATGTCTAAACAAGTCGAAAGGCGATACATCAACGAATTTCGAACACATGTCAAAGTTCGCTCGCTACCTTTAGTATCTTCGAATTTGGGTATCGATCGTGAACGTAATTGAAATGGATCGAGTTAGCAACATTCGGCTCACGTAGGCAACTTGTCCGTTGCCTGTTTGCTACCAACCGCTTTGGATGCTCGAAACAGTATCGTTATGAGGCGAGAAATCGATTATCGGCTCGCGTTGTTAATATGTAATTCTGTGGCTAGACTCGATATTCGCTTCGTGTAATTCGATTAAAGGAATGAATCAAACGTTCACGCAAATACTACATTAACAAAAGCTGAGGCCTTTTGTCCAATATATACGTGGTTACCAGGTTGCTTTAAAAACATGAATAGTAAAAAGATTTTCCTTCTATTAAATAAAGACCCGACTATTCGAATATATAAATATAAAGGGTGATTAGACTATTTTGTTTTAATAAAAACATTTAGTATGAAAATATGTATCACAACCGACAAAAGTCTTACAAAGGAAGAGAGAAACATTTGCTTGAGTTAGATGAATGATTAGAGCAAGAATGAATTATTATTCAATATAACCAATTACTTATATTTTAAAGCTTTGCGAGAGAGATGTATGAATGTAATGTAATTAGCGTAATTGGTGAATAACCGTGTTAATTATATATTGAAATAAATAAAATAAAAAAGATAATAAATAAAAGTTGAACGGTAACTAAACAAGTCTATCTTACATTACCTAGCTTGTTATTTCACTGACAATAACGTTAATTTCTACAAGTATAAAGCCTAGATTTAAACTGTATACTAGACCAAACCAGGGCACGTATTACATGAGCGCACAAGAAATGTTAAAGTAATACCAAAGTCGTGTGAATTGTGCGTGTCGCGAATGAAACAGAAACAATTAAAATGATTCCCAAGAGGCAAGGCAAGATGTTGCGAGACTTTCCAATTTAACTTTGTGTTTTTCTTCTCTTACTTAGATATATTTCGAGCCTCTGTCATTTTTATGCTCTCCTTATCTATTTTATTGACCCATTATGATGCGGGTGCCCGATATATTACAATATGTGCCAATTTTAATATGCTATTAGGTCGTAATGTGTGGGAAAGTGAAGTCAATAGCTATTAATAGAAAAGCATTAGGTTATTAACATCTGACTGAGATTTATGGTTTTGTTCTACTTTCAAATAATGTTATATTGTTTATTTGTTTACTCGATAAGGAGAAAAAATGTATCAAAATAATTAATGGTTTCATAAATTTAATTTACTACTTACAGTATTTAATACAGTAGGTACTATATATTACCCCGGAAGCAGCCTTTCAAAATCAAACATTTACTTTCGAAATAGATTTAAATATCAAAAGCGTTTAATCCTTTAAATTTAAGTACACAGAAGCTCAAAGATTAAACCGGAATCTGAACTGGGAACTTTCTTAAAGTGAAATATCGATTCATAATGACTTTCCTATAATGGCGGACAACAATGAGATATCTCGGAGTAAATATTTCGAAAGTAATGACGCGCGAAGTGGCGTAACTTTTGATTCACAGACTATTGTGAGGTATGGCTGTTGCTTTGTGGCCGACGACAGGTTACTTTCACTCTATCACTACATTGAATTCCCGGAGGAAGACTCTGTGTACACGATTCTCTCATTAACGTGCTTTTGTGAGGTCTGGCTGGTTTCGTCTGCATTCAGGTATCAAAGTGCTACTTACATTTGTAACGTAAACTGTAAGTCACTGGGAAGGATTTTCTTTGATACAGTTAATGAGATGAAATAACTTCGTTGAGTTGTTTTAATTACTAACAAAATATTGTGTGCAGTGACTTTTAGTAAATGTTTACAACCAAGTCTTAAATAAGGTATAGAAATAAGCTAAAGACGTTGAACTTTACAACACTGTAAAAAGTAATTTTTATATAGAAAAGTTTGATGCTAATAGTTGTTTGCAAGTTGTTGTAAAGTTTTACAATTTTTCTCCTTTTTTTTCCATCAGTATCACCGACATAAACAGGGACGCATCTGTGGCTAATTGCTAGGGAGGAGTGACATCCGTTACTCTCACAGATATAGACATCTTATTCATCCTAGAACTGAATTTATAATAATAATCCTTTGATTAATGATAGTAAAGTATGTTTATATTATTTATTTTCCTCCTTTCTTGTATTAATCGCGAAACACAATTAATTTTCTTTTGTTTTGTATCCTTTTCCTATATGTGTCTGCAAAGACAATAGACCGCCAATTACATGTAAATTGACCTCATTATATTTAAGTGTATTTTATGCCTCTTGCTTTTACGAATAATAAAACCTCACTAATCTTATGAACGTATTTTTAAATATGCTTTATACTTTAACCTTTTACGCTAAAAGTTATAGATAGATTTGAATGAAAACAAAATGAATAATCCTTGATGATCAATCAGAACATGTTATTTAATAGTAAGTTCTTCATTTGGCTATCTAAATGTTTGCTTGCCAGCTTTGCCTTAGTAATCGATCTCTAGACTAAAGAGGCTGATGTTCTGATTAGTATGTTCTAATCAGGAATGTGCTAGCTGCACCGTCGTTACCATGCACCACGTCAAGACGTTATAATTGCGTTCGCATCGAATCTGATAATTAAGCTCGTATATTTGTGTTTGTGTATTTGCTGGTTAATTAGCAGAGCTATCTGCGATCAAAATTATTGTTCGTCTCAATGGTTTCGGTTGTAATATCCTTATTTGGTATCGAACGGGTGTGTTGCGTGAAATAGTGTTTCGATTGATTGGGATTTTGTTGTTAAATGTTCTGTTATAGTGAGGGAGTAAATTATATTTATATAGTTCGTGATAAAAGTTTACATTAGATTTTTTTTAATCTATACTAATATTTTAAAGAATTTACTTCTTTTTTTTGTATGTCTGTTAAATTGTAAGGGGTAATCTCAGGATCTACTTAACCGATTTTAAAAATTCTTTCACCAATAGAAAGCCACATTATTGCTGAGTGTCATAGACTTGTTATATATATAAAAAAAGGATTGTTAACATTATTCTCATCGAAGTGGGCACGGGCCAGCTTGTATATCATAGACACATGAATAGCTATACATATAATGCAAAAAGATACAACTTAAATAAATTCTTATAAGAGTTTGTATATTTTTTCCCTATAGGAATAAGTGAAATAATTTCGGCCCCAAAATTATCATTTTAATAATTTGATTTTTTGCAAGTAACGTGATAATTTATTCATTATGCAAATAGAAAAAGGTCCAATACGAGGGCGTGAAGGTCTCTTATTTACTTAACAAGAAACTCGTAATGACGACGACATATTTTCTAAAGAAAGTAGGTCGGTACAATGGAGAATTTCTTAGCACAAGAACATGGAAACAATATGTTTTAAATCATTAGTCTTTGCCAACCATTTGCGAAACACAGAAGACGACGCTAATAATAAAACTTCACGTACATCTGTGTTGTGGCTTTAATTATATTGCCATTAATATCTCGGGAATTATACTCGAGGTACATACAGTCGTAACTATGGAATTTGCTAGGGAAAGCTTTCCTTTCTCTTTGGTGTACACGTCCGGGGACTTCCTAATGAATAATTCCACTTAAAACTTGGTCTTCGGTTAAAGTGGATTAAGATCGTACTTTTGCTGGGATTTCCTGCTTTAATTATTATAACATAGTGCATGTTCTTCCGAGATTTTTTGTATGAGTCGTCTCAAAGATGTCATAAAGATTGTTTTTTTCATAGAGCCTTTATATTTCCATTGAAATGTATACTATATTTGCTTATCGAGTTATCATTATGTCTGGGCTTCCCTGCAAGCAACAAAGTTTAAAAAATGTAATCTTTTACAACACCCTAGGGCGTGACCGTCTGAATAGGTTATTTTGATCGACGGAGATAAAGGCGACGACTCGGATGCAATTTTGATGTTATATCGGGCGACAATGACCGCTCGGCGTCACGCTGACGCAGCGTTCTCGTATATGTTTGGAGTACAGTGAGTGAGTAGGGTTAGAGAGATCAAATAATATTGTTTCAAAAAGTACTTGCATCTTAAGTACTCCTTAACAAGAAATAGTATCTTGACATGTTCGAAAAACATACTTTTTTAAATTAGATATTACTATAAAGTATAAAATAGTCTGTCTGTCTGTCGTCTATCTTGATATATGCTAGTAAGATGTTTAAAATTATGCAACACATTCTGATGCAGATTTTTTTTGTAGATAGATTAACTTAATAGAACGGTTTGTCATGCAATGTGTGCGTTACAAGTAGCTTATGCATGTTTAGTAGAAAAAATTGAAATAATGGAACAAACAGTAGAATTGACTTTAAGTAAATTCGATGTAGTGTGATTTGGTTAAAGATCAAAATGGTCTTTACTATAAATAGTTCGGTGTACAACTAGCCTAATGCACCCTCTGCCTTTGACATGTCATTTTCGGCAGCTTAATTTTATAGATTTTTGGGATCGAATATTGTGGTATTTATGGGGGTTGCCACTGGATAAATGTCTGCAATGCCGTAGCTATGGACCAAAATGTCGTTCAGTCGACTATAAAAGTATATCAACATATTATTCAATATAACCAGATATTTTAACACTAAAATAGTTGGTGCTTCTAGAATTTTGATATGATATAAAATTATTTGGTGTTTAATTGATTTTTTATTTGGAATGCAGGTATTATTTTTTTAACCTTCATTAAGTTTGGATAAACCGTATCATTGTAGAGGGTACCTACGAAAGTTTATCTACAAATCTTGATACTAAAATATTACATTGGTCCATTCCTTGTTGCTAGTATTTCGATAGTGAGGAATAAATTGATTTTGTCCTAATCATGATACTTATTTATGAAAGGCTTTGGTGCTATGATTAAGATAAAACGAATACATAACAGGTTGTATTTCATGTATAAGCAATATAAAATGAAATTCTCAGAATATCAACTGTTGTAGATGTACGACATCCAATAGATTTATGGTCATCATAAATCTTTCAATAAATTAATCACAACGGCTATGACAATGCGTTATGAAGCTCTCACAACATGATACACAGAATAGAATTAAAATTACATATTGTCTTCAGCAAAATTTAAAGATTAAAGATTCTATATTTACGTGAACTGTATTCGAAGATAATTTAAATGTAGTAGCGATTATGTAGTCAGTAGTAACTTGTATCAAAATAAAAAATTAACTTATTTAGAAATAAATTATTACAATAATCTTAGGTTTTTGTGCAACACAACTAAGTCAGAAGCTCTATAGATGTTAGATTGTGAAAAATGTTATTCTTGACGTCCAAATCCATTGTACCTTTCGTAAACCTATCATATTCTCAATTTGCTTTCGGATAGACAACCATTTGACAGTATTGCGGATGTGACGAGCAATGTTGGTTCCGGTCAATATGTACGATGGAGTAATATGTACAATATGGAGAGAAGGAAGTTATCAAGTCGATTTGTTGTTTATTATTCTATAATGTTTTCGTATATGTCATAATATTTATACTGTATTGGAGGACGGAACTAGACTCTTATGACTTAGTATTATTATTATAAGCTGGTTTTGAATGACGTAAGTACAGCAGCTACTTTCTATAGGCAGAAAATTTTCGTATATGAATACGTAGATACAAAATTGTGCTGTTGTGTTATGATTTATGAACACAAAAAGAGGTTAAAGCGAGCGTTTTTCGTAAAGAATTGCTGAAAGCCTAACTCCTCTACGATTCTGTCTGTTTTAAAATGCCTTGTTTTTATGCTAGTTTTCGTGTTGTTCTTCAGTTGCCATGCAGTGTCACAGTATCATACAGTATGAATCCCGGTTGGCATCTGCTTAACGTGGCTGACGACGGGACGTCATGAAAATTTAATCGCACGACGGGACTTTTGTCACACAATAGACATTCAAAGCTCAGACAGACGAAGTCTTTGATACTGCGATTGGCCCGAGAAGCTCTTTTCCTTCATTTCCTTTGCGTTAAAGGACAATTTTTATGCAGGATTTATAGTCTGGAAGGATTTTGAAGTGAAATAAAGATAGTAACATTCACAATTTAAAGGAAGTGAGATCGGATTGTGTACGATAGTACCCAGTTGGTATATACTTTCGTTCCTGCTCTTGTGAAACCCAGATATTGTAGGTAATAACTACATAGTTTGCGGAATGAATACTTACATTGATAGCTAATTTTAATAATTAAATTTGACATTACATATTTATTGACATAACATTTAACATAATAGTATTTTATTGACACAACTTTTTATAATGTATAATTGAAATAATGTAATTTAATATTAAGTAATAATGTTTTATCTAATTATGATTGTGTGGAGCTTGTTGCTTACCATTGTATAGGTTGTTTTCGCAATAAATGATATTATTATTATTATTATTAAAAAGCGTCTTAATTTACCGCGTTAGGGACTAGCTTTTAAATGAGTGGTTCTTAACCTTTAGGACGTCGGGGACCATTTGTTAAAATTTCTCTTTTGTCACGGTCTACCTATTTGCTTTACGAGTATACCTTCATTATATGAGTTTCAATAAATAAACGCTCGTTATATGTATCTATAAAAAATGCATAAAATTATTCAATATATTTTTTTAATTATTATTTATTGTAAATGCGCATTATACATATCTATAAAAGTTTATAGATTTTGTGATTGCATACTCTTTACTAATTTTAAAGTCGTTGCTTCTTATATTTTTTTTTATTTGTGATCGCTTTGCGGACCACTTGGGATGCTTCCAGGGATCACCAGTGGTCCGCGGACCACCGGTTAAGAACCACTGTTTTAAACGAATTGTATTCTTTAATGACGGTCGGCTTAGCTGAAGGTAAGCCTGATAGTTAGCGATAAATTAAATCACACATCGGCTTTCTAATTTTAATAACATCTATAATTTAAGAATGAATCTCCAAATGTGTAGCTAAGTGTATAACCGATATCCATACTTATTTGTTTTAAAATATTCTTTGAAGTACGTGTATGGT
>DWAJ01001393.1:0-22656 GCA_018238005.1 Eurema mandarina | reverse complement strand
ATAGTGGGCAAACGAACTGGCGCGTCACCTGAGGGAAAGTGATCAGCGCCGCCCATGAGCACTCGGGATGTCACGAGTGTGTTGCCGGCCTTTTAAGGTACGCTCTTCTTTTGAAGGTTCCTATATCGTATGTGTTCGGGATGCAAATGGACCTCTGACTGTTTGGTTGATGGTTGGAATCAAGGGTAACCTCTTTACAGTACTTGGCCTTTACAATACTTATAGATTACTAAAGAATTAATGAGGTATTAAAGAATTCCGAAATGTGTAGGTATTCTAAGGGCAACGTATTTATTACTTTGCGTACATTAATCGACGTTGAACGCACTTTAGCCCTTAAAGTAAATAATATGTATGATATAGTTTCTTATGGCAATATCAGATCAGATTATAATTTAACTAGCGCCCCCCTGGGCTTCGTTCGTATATATCATAAATAGTTAGAGCGATTCAACGATTCAATTCTTTGAGTTTTGAAAACCAGCATGAGAATCGGCTATGTAGTTTTTAAGATTGAAGCGTAATAGGGATACAGGAACAGAGAAAGCGATTTTGTTTTATACTATGTAGCGATATACAGGCTGATATAAGCGGCTTAAAAACTACTTACCGCTAACATTCAGCCCATCAGTGAGATCGGAGGCAGCGTGGACCTCAGTCCCTCCGAGACTGTAGTTGTTGTTGCGTAGATACTTTTCAATCACCTCCTTCAATCTGTATTCGTGAGCATTATCTGAAAGCTGGAAATTAAGATATTCGCATTAGTCTTATTACTATAAAATAAAATTTATTATGGAATTTATTAAACAATCGTAGGCTGCAATAAGAAATCATAAGAAAAATATTACCTGAACGTAGAAGTCATTAGAAACAGCTTGGTAAATTTCTCCATTCTTATCCTTCATCGGAACTGGATGGAATCCGGTAATGTGGACACCGTGGAACACATCTCTCAAGTCTGATTGCATAACCATCCTGTTTATACCTTCATGGGTCGCGATGACCAGGTCCTTGTATTCTTTAGAAGAGTTATCTGCCAGCTTAGGATGGAATCTCAAACGGTTTTTGCTTTGTGATGCGAGAACAAGGCTCACAGAATAGGTATATGTGGCTGAAATAGAGAATTAGTTAAAATACATCCGAGAATAATGTGTATGTACTATGTTGCTTGTTAACATATAAGCTTCAATGGATATAGAATACATACGCTTGCAAGGTCTATCAGGGAACATTCTTGCAAAACCTGGTCTACAGACACACTTCATTAGACCATCAATCCTTTGGCAGCGTTCATTTCTGGATGCTTTACAATCCGGTTGACATTCTTTAGCAAAGGAAATGCCTGTAACATTTAATAATTTTTATGAAAAATCATAAACTGTAAATACACAAACAAGATGGTTGTCAACTTACCAGAATGCCCAATATTAGTGGTTTCCAAGTATGGTGTTCCAGCCAATAATATTTCGCCAAACAATACTTGCGACACACCGTTGCTATTTACTTGTTCATTTCTGGTTATTTCGTAATCACCGGTTTCTATGTCGGTACTTATTGGCGGTGACTTACCTCCGTTCTGCGATTTGTTCATTACCACAAAGAAGCTATCGTTATCATTCTCTTCTTCCTGTTCAATTTTCTGGATATTTTCAGTTACATCAGAATCTTTAATAATAAAGTTGTCACTTTCTTCCGAGGACATTGAAATATCATCGAGGGGAACCTTTGTTGTAGTTATTTCTAAAACAGGTGTGGCTTCAACTTGAGGTATAGGAATATGTTTCGTAACAGTTTCGATTATTGTGGTTGGCTGCACTTGTGTATAAATTTCTGTTATAACATCCACTACTGTAGATGTGTGGGTATTCGTTAAAACCAATGTTTGTGTTTTAGCACCTTCAGATTGACTAACAAGGCTTGTTTTTGTATGTGTTACAGTTAAAGTATGTGTTAAATTAACATAGCCGACACTGGAGACAGTCTTCGGGGGTTCAGAAAGAGTTTTAGTAAGAGTAACGACCGTCGTTTTAAATTCTGTCTTAGTCGGAATAATTTCATCGGATATTTTTACTTCGTTTCCAGCGTGATGCAACACCTGTGTATTTATACCATCCTGATCTTTATGTATGGTTACTGTTGACGTAACTGTTTGTTCTATTCCTGATGTTTTTTCAAGTGAATCAGTCATCATATCATCATACATATTAAGAGTTTGTGTGGGCCTAATTATATCGTCTTCTAGAACAGTCTCTGAACTTTCGATAATTTCAGTCGGTCTTATAGGTCTATTTGGATAACGGCTTACGCCTGGTCGAACAATATTTTTGATAGAAACCTGTCTTGTAGGATATAAGATTTCGGGACGAGTTAACGTTTTTGTAGGTGCGATTATAGTGTTTGATTTAGATGGAGAGTACTTATAAGAGCTTCTTATATCAGATCGTACAGGATACGGTTTACGAGTTCTATTACGTATTCCGATTGGAATAACTTTGACTTGGTCTTGTGTCGCATCTTCTTGGCTGTCTTCATACGATGATAGTTTGTCGAAATTGGTAAGATTACTAGTATTTGGTATCTCCGCCGAAAGCTGCAATGTGGGATCCTTCTTACTACTTTGTTCCTTTTCTACACTATCATCTTGCTGTGAATGAGAAATATCTTCATAGGAATATGAATCCTCAACTGAAGTATCAAGTATATCCGGTTCTATTCTAGAGGAAGTTATAATCACGGGATATTGCACAGATGTTGGAGAAAAGTTGAACTTTGATGAAAAATCTATTCCAGACGATGTAATCCATCCTGATGAAGCGGGAGTTGAGAATATAACACTTGAAATCTTTGATGCAGATTTAGTTGGTGCGGGAACTGATTGCACTTCAGAAACAACCGTTGGAAGTTCTCTTGGAGGTGGTAATAGGACCGATGAGGGTTGATCTCGATTAAAGTATGGGCGTTTGAGTTTAGATACTGGTCTGTAGGTTGATACTTCATCGTTAATAGCTGTGGGCTTTTTAATTGGCCGCTGAACATTAGGTCTTGGTGGAAGAGTCCTTGGCGGAACATTTCTATATGGAGGAGGCGTTCTTACAGGTGGTCTGGGTGTCTGAGGAACTCTTATTTGGTGCTTATTGTTAGAAACCGTGCCAAGAGGTGGAGGGCTCATTCCCATTATCAATTCGTTGTTCTGCCAGGGCTTCAAATTATAATTTGTTCTTGGTGGAGGTGGTGACAAATCCATAATTTCACTGGTATGATTGGTTTCTTCGTTTGATTTAATTGTAAAACTTGGTAGTGTAGATCTTTCTGGAATCTTAATAACTAATCGTTTTTTATCTTGTAAGTTAATTGTAGAGGTAATAATATTGGAATCGTTTGCAACGCCTAACGAATTTTTGTGAGTACTGACCCTGATTTTATTATCTTTTTGGATAATAGACTCATTAGATAATTTTGTGTTATTTGATAAATATACTTTATGCTTCTGTTCTTCAGATACCGTCTCTAAACTATCTTCGTACGATACATTTGTACTATTTTCCATCATTTGATTGATTTGCCAGTGCGGCTGCTGTAGTTGATGGTCAAGAGGTGCGGGTAAGTTAATTGTAAATGGTCTAGGTTTCATATAGGGATTTTGATTATATATTGGTTTCATATTATTTGAGACGAATCTTGTTTGATTGTTAGATCTAAATGGTTTTTCAGTTTGCGTTCCAGGATTAAATTTAACAAACTCTGGCTTGGCAACAGTAACAGTTGGAATTACTTCATTAGACGATTTTGTAATATTTTTATTTTCGGCCGAAGAAGTCACTACGTGCACTTTCATCGATTCTGAACTAATTTCTCCGCTCATTTCGTCATTTGATTCCTCAGTTTCCTCTTTACCGTCATAAATTTCTTCTGGTGTTTCGTAAACAGGTTTTATGTCATTTAGTATAGTCTTTTTAGTTGTAAGGTCATCCGAGTTATCTACTATTGGAATATTGTATACTGGCTGCTTTGAAGAATAAATTGATGGAATGTAGCTCGGTTTTATGGTAAATGTTGGAATTGTTGGTTTATCTGCATCTTTCTGCTTTGAGAATGGTCTTCCAATATTGAATTTATTTACAGTTTGCTTAGGATTTGAATCTAAAAATTCAGTGGGTGGTTTTCCAACTGTTGTTATTTTCGGTCCAAAATCTGGTAAACGTTCATTATATTCATAAGACAATGGTATTACTTTTCTAGTCGTTGCTTCAACTTTAATGTTATTTATATTTTTGAAATTATCTTCATTGAGAATACTTGAATACCAGCCATGGGAGTTCGTTGGTATATGCGAAATAATTTTTCCTGGCCTCCTTTGTTCATGTGACTCCATGTCATCGACAATTTCAGTGACCGGTTTTTCATTGTTATTAGTAACTTCAAAACCTTTTTCGTTTATCATTGGGAAATTCGCGTGACTGTTATGTGAAGGATAGGCAGTTACAATTACCTCCTTATTATCCTTTATTAGATCATGTTTTTGTGTTTCATTATTTTCTTTTGACGCAATCTTAGATGTCACAATGTTAAAGTTGTCTTGAGAGAAAGATGTTTTATCATATGTTAGGCTTGGATCACGCTTTCCATGCAATGCTATGGTATCATATTTAGTTGGATCATCCTCCACTCTGATGGCGAAATTTGTACCAATAGGAATATTTGCATTTATTTCACCATTTTGCTCAGATGTGCTAAGAGGTACCGTTATACTAGATCCAATCTTATGAGGAGAGCTAGCACCATTTTTAACACCCGTAGCTGTATTTAGAGTGACACTATATGTATTGTCATCTTCTCTATTAATATTTGCGATATGAGAATCATTAGAAATGTTTGGTGAAGAAATAATAGAAAATGAATTGCTTTCAAAGTTAGGTTTTTGTGGATATTTATCACCTTGATGCTTACTATAATGCAGATCATGTGTAGGAGGCAACTTTGGAACGTTGAAGTAAGTAGATTGTACACTTTTTGGAGGTTGAGATGCGAAATATATTTCAGATGTAATTTTAGGTGGTAATTGATCAGGAACAGGGTGTTGTACATTTAGGAATACTTTCATATCTTGTACAGGCTTAGTATGAACGATCGGACGTTGACTATAAGGCTTATTTTTCGAGAAGTGGACATCTTGATACAGTGGTTTTGGAGGAGGTGGTGGTACTGAGAGATAGTTTTCATATTCTAAATCAATTATCTCTTTGCCATCCTTAGTTTTTAAAGGCTTTTTACTTTGTTTATACTTTTCAAAGTCTCCATTATAGTTTTCTGGCTTATATACAGTAATTTGAGGACCGATACGAACATGGGATTCTTGTACACTAACTGGAGGCGGTATATTTTGTTTATTTGTGTATTGACTATTCTCCCACTTGGATTTTAGTATGTTATTTGTTTGTATTTCCTTTTCTTTATTGAATGTTGTTTTGATGTTATCTGTTTGTAGAACTCCTGCACTTGATATAATGCTTGGTTTCTTTAAGAATTGTCCTTTATTTGGACTTACACTGTGAACGTTAGTCATTTGTGGTGCGTCAATGCTAAAACTACCAAAATATCCAGGTTCTGGATAGGGCAAAGGATCATCTATGTAATCACCAGTCTTGTGAGGTTCTGATGATCCTGCAAAAACTAAAGCAGTTGAACTACCATGTGGTATTAATACATTAGCAACCCTTGATGGTTGAATATCAACAAGATATGGTTCATTCATTGAACCCGAGGAGTCAGATATATCTTCGTCCGTTGTTTCAATTTTACTGCTTACGATTTCAGAAGAACTTGGACTACTATCCATTACCTCGTATCCATCTTTATTATCATTTACGGGTCGAAATTCTATGTGATGTTCTAATGGTATATTTGTACTAGTGGGTTTTGCTAAAGATGGAATATAATCTAAGAAAACAGGTCTTCCGTGATCTCTATGACCATCACTGTTTTTTATTTTATTAGGTTGAGTATTTCTATCCTTGGAATCTATAAGAGCCACATTTGAACTATGATGTACATATGGAGGTAAAGATGGTGGTCTCAGCCCATTCTTTTTGGAATAAATCTTAGGAGGCTCAGGAGGCCTCAAATCAAACGAATCATCCACTTTGGTTGTTTCTTTCTTCTTGTTTTGGGGCAGAGTTAAGGGATATTGATCATTGACGGGATATTGTTCACTATCTGCCATGAAGCTGTCTTCAAGGGGTCGCGTGACAGGATTGTGAAACTTAATACCACTGGCTGCTAAAGTGAGAGGACTGCCTACCGCAGGCTTTCCAACTATCACATCAGAGTTTGCACGAATTATCTGACCTGGACTTATTGGAATTCCGCCATTCACGAGGGGACTTTCTTGCACTATTTTCGGTGGAACAATGTAATGACCTTTGGAGTGTTTATGATCAAAAGCCCAAGGAAAGTTTTTATGTAAGGATATGTTGCTAAAAGAACTTTGTGATTCAGCAGTTTCCATCTCATCTACTGGTATATAAATTGGAAAGTTGCCTTTTTTTGTCTCTTCACTATCTACTCTTTTGTCAGCTGTATATGGAGTTAATTTCGTTGCTGGCTTTTCAGTGGTCGTTGTTAGATTTTGACTAACTTCTTGTCGTTTCATAAAGCTTCCTGTCATTTTTTCGAAAACTGGTGCCAATTGAGATAAGCCTTTAATACCCAACGATCCTAGTTTTATTAACTCTGCCACTACTAGTTTATTTTTATTAACTTTTGGTGGCCTTTCAGGTTTATCATTTGTTTTATTATTGGGGTTTTTATGAGATACTGAAAGATTTGGCGCCTGTTCATTTGTGAGCAGATCACTTTCTTCTAATGGCTTAGTATTTTTTTCGTCAGAATAATCGCTTATAACCTCAGTGTACTTTTCGACTATTCTATCGGTAGGTGTTATATGTGAATTTATTTCATAATCATATGGACGATATTTTGTTTTCATAGCCAATGTTTCTTTATTAGTAGTTTTTATGTCGAGTTTTGCTGTGTCTCTTTTAGTTGTCACTGTGTTATATTTTTCTGGGGAATGTTTCGAGTCCTTTAAATTTGTAAATCTCGTTTGCAGACCTTCAGTTTTGGTGTGACTACACGAACACGACGTCGTTGTGCAAGACACATGACTCACTTCTGAAGGCTGGATTAAATCAAACATGTTCTCATCTTCATGGTCGATACGTTTATCAATTTTTGGTAATGTGCTAGGATGGAGACTGTTTGCTGCTGTAGGCTGTATTGTTTTCACTTCCATATATTTAGTCTGAAAATTTACAAAAGGTTATTTTATATTTGAAATATAAATATTTGTAAGAATTTAGATAAAATTAAGGTACGGGGTGGTTGGCAATTTAACGGGGAAAATGTTAAATGCATGCTTAAATGGGTGGGTAATGAACGTGCTATGGTTTGTGGTACTTATATGGGTAAATATAGCGTTATGGTAATTTAATTCAGTTTTAAAATTTCATGGGAAACCCAGTTATGGTAATTGACAAATTTCTCACACCCAAGGGTCGGGGACCTGGGTTACGAAATAAGTCTTACTTTCGTTGGCTTTAGTTCAGCTAAAACATCTGTAGCGTACAAATTTGTCAATGATTCTGTTGTTACGACGGAGACTATCGTCTCGAAGGTTGATATTGCACTTCTTTTGTTTTGGACAATGGTCGTCAAATACGTGTACGTGGTCATACATGTTTTTATGATATAATTATGCTGCATGAGCTGGTGCATTGGAAAGTAAGCACTCATCTGTTGCCTACTGACAACGGTAGCAACTGCAGAAGACAACAATGACTTGTTTTGTGTGCTACTGGCGTGGTGCGGTTTTGTTGGAGTTATGTGCATTAGATTAAGCATACGCTGAGGAAAAGACAAAATAGAAGTAAAGAAATATTTTTTAAACTATTCTGATTTTTGTTCTTTCATTTTCTAGAAGAACATTTAGCTAACGTCAATTCTGTAGTAATCTTGATATAATCGGAAATGATACAAAATGTTTTTTTAATATTTAGTATTAATTTACCTGTTCCTGCTTTCCATCGTGACTTTTATTCTTTACCAAAACTTCAACGCCATTCGACAGAATTCGAGTTGCTAAATGATTTAATTTTCTTTCATCTTCTTCTGATGATCGATTTAAATCTGTATCTCTTCCTGGTCTCCAAGGTGTATTGTCATACACAATAGCATTAGTATTAAATGCTGAAAATGTTAACATTAATGATTAATGTTTAACACCAATTGATATATTTCAATATATGGCTTTTTAAATATGTACATAAGATACAATGAAAAGACGCAAAATTAATTTTATTTACTTAATTCGTTATCTTTAATGAAATAAATATAAAAAGAAAATTGTACTTAAAAAAATTATAAATTAAAATGCCTATTAAAAAGAAAAAAACCTAGTGCTTGATTGACTGAATTGGTTCATAATTTCGACAGCATACAACATGCAACTATATTGGCTACATCTACTTAAAATTAAACTACTTATGCAAGAGTTAGTAAACTATTGCTATTAATTTTCAATTAATTATTATGAACAATTGTTTGAAATCTTGGAAATTTAATCATGTCCTGAAAATTTCAAACAATTGCATGTTTTTTTAATTAGTAAAAGTGCAAAATATTTACATTGGTTTAGCAAATTGTAATAAGTATCTAAGTGCTACTACTAGGTGCACTGAGAGGTCATAGTAATGTGAAGACCAACATTATCAATAACATATTTGTTGAAATTTCACTAATTTTTTGCTTTGCCTCTTCGCAAATATGTTCAAATTACGAAGGCTTAGTAAAATAAAATTCTATGAACTCTTAGTGCATTGAAATTTCAAATAAAATGGACAAACTCACCAACACGGTTGGATCAGGCAGGTGAATGGGCCGTGGAATCGTCAAGTCTTCGAAACGTCACTGTTCAGTCAATTTGAGTCTCATAGTGGCGGTCAAAGTCATACTTGTCATCTGTGCTTATATAGTGTAATGGTCCCAGTTAAATTTAGTTATTTAAAATTAAATAGCATTGCTCAAACGAACGGGTTCTTAAACTATTAAAATAAAACAAAAAATAAATTTCGATTTTGGTTTATTATTAACACTTTAAGTCGTATTTTGCAATTTACATATAAAACAAGACGAGTATTACAATTCTATTCATTATAATTAACTTAGAACCAAAAGTTATTCTTAGGCAGTGATTAGATAGTTACCTAAAGTACATATTGTGGTAACGAATAAGAACATTTTTGGTGTTTCTAAAGAAGTATACACACATAATTCTAATAAAGTACAAAAGAGTATTTTCACTTATGCTATCACTACTAACTATAAGGCACTATTCATAGTTAACTTACTATGATACAATGTAAATAAATAACTACACCATTACTATACACCTAACCAATTGTTCAGTTTTCACGACACGTCATCAACTAAGCTTTGTTGTGAATCTCTAATGGAGGAAGGGTTCGCTACTTTTACGACGTAAGTTGGTGAAGCGTCATATTTTAAATGATTACTTAAGCTTCCTACGATACTTTCTAAACTTTGTGTTTCCAATTGAGAACCTTTTCCTGAATCTAAAATGTATTTATCCATGTCCGATGCAATAGAATTTTCTAGTGCATTACTGCCTTGCGAGCTAAATAGCTCATCAACAGTTGGCAATATTGAAGGTAATATTTGAACATCTTCGTAATATATAGCTTCTCTCTTTCTTACAGACTGAGTGTCATCACTGTACACGGTCGATAGGACCGTGCTGAATTCACCGGGATATTTACCAGATACATATAAAGTCACCACACTAGACTGTCTTGGTGGACTTGGTTTTGGGGCTTTAGGTTTATGTCTTCTACGAGGGGGCGGTGTTGATGGTACAGCTAAATCTTCCTCGTCATCATTTCGAACATCATCAGAAAAATCTTCGTTACTATTTAAATCAGATAAGATGTTGGGCTTAGGACTATTGCTATAGATATCGTTATTCAAATGGTTATTCTGAGCAAGATTGTTTTGCCCTAAATTATTGGACAATAAATTTAAATCAGGCTGACCTAAACCTAATAATGGATTTGCTGTTTGTAATGAAAGCTGTTGTTGCTGTTGCTGCTGTTGTTGAAGAAGAAGTGGTAACAATAGAGAATTAAATTGAGGAGCTTGTGGAGCCAATACTGTTGGCGTAGTAACGACTGTGTCGGTTATATACTCAGTGGCAGTGATAACATTTGTGGTTGGATCTACGATCGTCGTTAAAATTGGTATACCCCTGAACGTAATTGGTAAAACAGTTTCTCTAGCATCGGTGACAGTTGTTACATATGTAGTTGATCTAGTTTTGTACTCGGTTACAGGTGTTTGTACTACGGGTTGCTGAGGTAATAAAGCCTGCCCTTGCAATGCAAGAAGAGGATTTATGGCAGGCTGTTGGTTACCTAATAGAAGTTGAGAGAGTAATAAATTAGCCAACGGTACATTTGCACTAATCTCAGGAGCCACAGTTTGAACTATTGGTTCAACATTGTAAACTGTACTTGGTAGGATGTGCGAGTAAGATGTCTTACGTCCTCTTATTGTTGTAGGTGTAAAAATAACTGTAGTAGTAGGTGTTTCGTGTAGAACAAACTTAGTTACTTTTGTAGCACCATTATCAGCTAATTCTGTAGATTCAAACGCAAGCACTAATTGCTGATTGCCTAGTGGACCAAGTGAAGTAGACACTTGGTTTAACAATAGTGTTTCAATGCTAGGCTTTGCCGTTAATACGTTTTTGTACTCAGTTATTTTTCCATTAACCACTGGAATTGTCACTTCGATAGGTAATTGATGAGTGATCGTTATCTTGCCGTCATTTAAAATGTTATCATATTTATTATGTCTTTCCCCGCTGAAATTTTCGAATGAGCTACGTTGCCTACTATTTGCCCTGCTTGTTGTGGTTCTAGATCGAGATCTACTGGTTGTGCGTCCTGTACCTGATCTCGACGACTGGGTGCTTTTACCAGATAAGCGAGGAGCTTTTGGTCTCGATGATATCGTCGTTGTCCTAGATGAGGCTCTAGCTTTACCTCGTCTATATGCAGGCGCCGAAGTAGTTGTGGTTCTGCTTTCTCCACGCACAATAAACGGCTGTCTAGCCGACGATTTTGGTGCTGTAGCAGTTGTGCTTCTTGTATTTCCTGTTATACGCCCATTAAACCGACTTGATGATTTAGGTTTAGCAGGTGCAGGTGGTTCAGTTTCAGGCTCAGGGTCTGGTTTACGCGTGCTAGCAGATTTCGTGCCTGGACGTCGGAAATTTGTGTATTTTCTGTTACCATAATCGACCTGTCGTCTTACTCGTCGCTTAAAGCCAAATGGTCTGATGGACACAACATTCGATCGTTTAGGGGCAGATGTAGAGGGACTAGCAACCTTTTGCTCACGCCTATCTGATGATTCGTAATCGTTATCTTCTTCAAACTCTTCTTCATCAAGAATCTCATCACTTTCATCAACGTTTTGCTCATTTTCTCTTATTTCTTCTTCTGGCTCTGGCTCAGGTTGTTTGAAGAGGTTTCTACGAGGAAATAAGGAGTTCGGACGTTGTCTACGTAATGATAGCAATGGATTGTTTGTTGTACGAGTCGTAGTTCTTCTTGTTGTAGTTGTAACGCGACCACGAGTGGTAACACTTCTTCTAGCGGTTGGCGTTGTAGATCTTGGAGTTATTGCAGTGCCAGGTTGCCTAGCTATAGGAGGTCGCCTAAATCTAAGCAATGGATTATTTGTGGTTTGACGATTAGGACTTTCAGTAATCTCATCTAAAGCCTCAGTTGCATTTTCTTCTTGTTGAGTAGCATAGGTTTCTGCCTCATTAGGTTCGGAATAAAATGCGGAAGACGATTGTCTGCCATTACGTAATCTAGATGTGGCTGTAGGACGTATTCTAGCGGCTGACCTGCTTGCAAAATCTAAGCTGTTACTACGGCTTGAACTTGATCTAAAACCTGTTCGTCGCGAGGTTGGCTGAATACTTGCTCTTGCAAACCCACCAGGGCGAGAAGCGGGTATATTAGCAGATAAGTTGAGTGTAGCACTGCTTCGCCCTGAAAATCGTCTACCTGGATTTGAAGAACTGCCACTAACAGCTTGCTTCCTACTACCACCGAAGCCACCCGTTGGCCTTATTGATTTAAGTGTCGGTGTTGCAGTAATTGTGGGTGTAAACTCTGGCCTAGTAATAGTTGTGGCACCAGTAGGTATAGGCTGACGTTTGGGACTGAATGTTGGTCTATTTCTAGATGCAAATGGAATTATAACAGGTGTGAATGTAGGTTTTTTAGTAGTGAAACTAAGTCGGCCTGGTTTTCTAGTGTTAGACTCATCATCTTCTTCTTCTGACTCAAGCCTGGCATCTGTAGTGGTATCTGGTTCTGTAACAGAACTTTCGATTACTTCTGGGTTCGCAGTAAGAATGTTAGATCCTTCTGTTGTCGTGGACGTTGATGTTGTGGTAGTTGTCGTTGTTTCTTCAATAGTTTTATTGTTATTTGTGACAATAGTAGAATCTCCTGATATAACAGCAACTTGTGAAAACAGAATTTTCTTTTCTTGTTCTGGCAACGATGCAGAGTTTTCTGGTTGATTTGGTTTAACTTCTGCAAATAAGTTGTCTATATATGTCCCTTGTAAAACTGTAGCCGTGGCTGATGATAAATCAGGAAGTTTGGTGGCCTGAATTTCTTCTTTTATCTGGGTGGGCGAAATCTGTGCTTTATCGTTATTGTCTTTAATCAAATTCTTGTCGACGGGACCTGATGGTACTTTTCTACCAAGTTGATTATCTTCAATTAGCTTAGTATTATCTACAATATTTGTAACCGTCTCTAAGCTACTTCTTATCTGAGACGTGTTGCCAGTATAAAAGGTCGTGAAGTAAGTATAGGTTGTATAAAATGTTGCTTTTCCATCTTCGTGTTCTAAGTTATCATTTATAACGGTTGGTTGTATGTTGACTTCCTCTAACTCTTTTTGAGGTTGAATACTTTCAATCTCAATCGGCGATGTGTCGATAGGACTAACTGTAGCGACGGCTTGAACTGTCGGTGTAACTATATTTGAAACAATCTCTTCACGACTTGTTATTGTAGTAGATTTGTCCTTGTAGAGGGTAGTCCAATATGTGAAGGTAGTGTAATAAGTAATAGGTAAATTATTCTCCTCAGATTCCATTTTAGGTGTAATTGTTTCAGTAACTACATTCGTTATTGTTTCCAAGCGACTTTTTACTTTACTTGAATCTTTTCCAATATACATTGTAGTGAAATAAGTAAATGTTGTATAGCTAGTTTGCAATAAGAGCGTCGGGGAAGGTAATATTTCATCAATATTACTTTCTGAACTTATTTGATCATCCAATACGTTATTATTGTCAAGATATTTAGTTTCACCTTTAGAAGATGAAGATTTAACATCAGTAACGTATGAGTTCTCCGATATTAATGGATTAGCATCAGCGCTTAGTAACATGTCAACTTCCACAGGGGTCGGTAGTGCATCTTCTAAATTTCCATCTTTCATAGACACACTGCTTTCCATAGATGAATTATCATTTTCACTCTCTTGTGTTTTACCTTTTACCTGTTTGCAATTTCTGAAATCAAACTGTGCTCTTGTATTTTCTACGGGTAAAGAACTTGCTTTAGTAGGAATAAGTGCATCGGGACCAACATAATTTGTATAAACTTCGCTTCTGCTGCACACATTTGCGTCTGAGCCAACATAAATTGTTGTAAAGAATGTATACGTTGTAAAGTAAGTTTTTACGGCATCCGGTTTGATACTTGCTATAATATCATCGCCTAATATAGGCGTCGGCGTTTGAGAACTATATTGTTCACCAACTTCAACTGATTCTATGACATCTTTATTTTTTACAAGATCAATGATACTATTTATTGCAAATGTTTCGGTTGGTCTTCCAATACCAACATTTGTGGGAGCAATATCATCTTCATTAAATGCACCCAATAGGGAGGGATCTAACTTAGACAAATCGACTGTTGAGGTAATAATATTTGTAACTATAGATTTGTGACTTTCAACGCTTGATGTTTGATCTCCAAAGAATGTAGTAAAGTAAGTGTATGTAGTATATAAAGTTTTATAAATGAGGTCGATTTCATTTTCAGCGTCATTTATTTCTTCGTCTGATTCTTGGGAGTTCTGGGATTCTGTCGGTGTATGTTCAGTACTTACAGAAACTTCAACGTGACTTTCACTAGTCACTACGGCTTTAGTAGTTGTGGTTGATTTAGTTGTTGTGTTTTCTTCAGATGTTACTGGCTCTTTTGAAGTACTATCTGTTATGGAACTTTCTTCCCGACTTCCCGTTTCCTTTTCCATTGCAAAAGTAGTAGGAACTTTTTCTGTCGTTACTTTGTTTTCAGGTTCCTCATATTGAATGACCTCTGGGGCTTCGATATTACTTTGCTCTGTCGATTTCGCTTCTACATTCACTACTGCTGTTGGCTCAATAGCGTTAGTCTTACATACAACATTTGTTAAATAACCAACATTGCTTTCAACAACAACGTCTGATTTAACTGACGTGGTTGTTTCTGTACTCTCTAATGGAATAAAGTATGTTGTGAGATAAGTAAGTGTTTTATATGCTGTGGTCATGGTAGATTGGGTTTCAATCCCATCAGTACAAAATACGTTTTCGTGTCTATTATATTTATTTTCGGTTGTAGTCTCAATTTCTTCAGACTCATCACTATGTCCACTTTCTGTTGTTGTTAATAAATCTGGTTCCATTTCTTGCGTGCTTTCATCTTCCTCAGATTCTTCATCTTCTTCTGTTGTTTCAGTTACTTCTGCTGCAGTATTTTCAGTTTCTTCTTCAGAATTCGTAAAAAGGTCATTTATATTATTTTCAGTTACAGCAGACTCCGTATATTCTTCTCTTAACGTAGATGATGGATTCAAAGTAGTTAAGGGTTCTGTAGCCTGTGAATTTTGCTCATTTAATGATATAACCTCTAAATCGTTGGTATTACGGGTACTCTCTGTTGGTGTATATACAGGTTCTGATGGTTGAATGACATCCAAATTTAAGTCGAAACCATTATTATATTGCACCCTAACAGAGTCAGGGATTTTATCGTCTACTTCGTAAAGTGCTTTATTAAGGCTTTCTTCATCGTTTTGTAAAGCTTTTTCAGAACGATCATCGTAACCACTTGGTGTAGATATTTTAGTGTTAAGATTTTCTTCATGCGCTTTAAATGTTGATGTTGGAACAGGGATATCAGCAGCTAAAAATGTTATTTTAGTAGCTAACTTGTCTACAGGTTTAGCTGAAGGGAAAACATTAACTTCATCAGGATTAGGTTCTCGAACTGTGTCTGTATTTGGGGTAAAAATAATTACTGTGTCACCAACTACAGTCGTAAAATCGGCAAAACCTTGATATGTAAACGTTTTCTTTTGTCTCGGCTCGCTTTTATGACCGAACAACTTTTTAGGTGATTTTGATTGAGGTAACGATTGTTGTTGTGGTTGACGAGATTCAACATTATCAATATAATAAAATATTGGTGAAAACTCGTTCTTAATTGTAAACGTTGGCAAATCGTAATTAGGCTTAACTTTAACAATATTAGATTCGTCGATTTTGTCCTCACCTACTTCAGCATCTTTAATCATATCGGGTGTTGGATCAAAAGCTTTACTTTGTCTATATGACACATCATCTACAATGCTTGGTTGTACAACATATTCCATCTTCTTCTCGTTATCAATGGCTGGACCGTCAAGATAATTGTAAACTTCAAATTTAGGGATTTCATTGTAAGCTTGAACTCTACGAGCAGTTGGCTCTTCAACAATTTGATTATTTAGCTGATTATCTGGAGCAGTAGGAACGTTCCATATTTTATAGCTCTCTTTAGCGGGTTTACTAGCGTAAACTATGTCCATTTTGCTGTTGGGAGCTAGATAATCAGTATTCTTAAGAACAAATTTGTCTGGGTCTATAATACCCAGATCTTGCTTGACGTTCCATCCATCGATAGAGGGAAGACGGGTGGGGCTGACGACGTACGCTTCATCCGAGGGTTTGCTGTAGAGCACGAGCGACGATTTTGTGAGGACTTGGGCATAGATGCGTCCGTTATCCAGGGTAGTACCGAGGATCTGAGTTGCGAATTCTGTCGTAACCCCATCTTGGATGAAGGTCCTCGCCGTGGAGGTGAGAAGGCCTATGAGCGGTTTGACGCTGTGGTATCGCCCAGACTTGGGCGCATAGTCATTTCGTTTCTGGTCGTTTATAAGCAGTACAGTCAGGTCTGATGTCGGCCGTCAGTAGGAAGGAGGGTGCGTTATATTGTACAAAGTCCATTGGAGACCCCGACCGAGGATTAGATTTGAAAGAGAAAGAAAAAACATACAATTAATAATGCGATAAAGATAGGAAATAATAATAGGTTGCTTAAAGATAGTATAATATCTAGTTAGCACTAAATTTGTACAAGTTATGCTACTGAGTTGATGATTTTTGGTTTTCTTATAAAAAAACATTATCAATATATCTTATTACCTAATCCTAAAAATCATCAACAGCACTTGGAATAAAGAGAAAAGTAAAAAGATAAGGAAACATATAAACATATAAATATATTAAGAGAGAAGACAAATACAAGCAATTTTGTACAGGGAGGCAGATGCAGATATTTTTATTTTCTCTAACTCTTTAATCATATAAACTCTTTAATTTATAATTGTATAAGTTATATACATATCTGAATCTGTTATAATATTTTAGGATGGACATGCAATTGTAACTCACCCCTGTTCTCTGGTACTCCTTCTCTCTTTATTCTCGAAGCTTCTATTGGTTCGTTTTCATTTATATCTGTAACAATATAATAATGAGTTAATTACTTATAATATATTATTAATATAACCTTTTATTCTGATTTCTTATAAAAAGGTCGATTGCTAACATCTTGCTCAGTTGACTGCTATTACATAATAAATGCCAGGGTAATTTTTATTATTAAAAGACTATTGAAAAAAATACCCGACTTTCGGCTTGTAACACAATGCCATATGTATTTAAATCTGTTTCATTTTATACAACGTGGAGGCGAGGAAGTTTTTAAGGAGAGTGACGTCATCATCGCTGACGTCACTAATAATACCTATTATTTTATAGATTGTTTTGTCCAAGTGCTCCGACATATATTAAGCTATAATTATCAAGTTAACTCTGTTAATATAATTGTAAGTTAAAGTCTTCTATAACATTGGTATTGATCAAACAAAAAGTATACTTATTCTTTTCTTAGGTATTAAATGTCGTAATATAACCTAGATGCACAGAAAGTTACCAACAAGGTCAATAATACTTAAGAACTAAAACACATTCAAATTATAAGAATATAAATGTTGCAATCAACTCCTTGGCTTTCGGTGCAAAATAATATTATTTACTTTAATTATTATTATTTCAATTGGATTAAAGTTTATTCTAGAAATCTCTAGATTGACGGTGAGAAAAGAAACGATTAATAACTAAAAACACCATCGACAATTAAATAAATATTAAAGTTCCCATTGTGTATATGTACTATGACGTCATAGTTCGCTTAAATGGGGTGTAATCACGCAAAATACCAGCTTAACGTGTTTCCAATAACAATGACCAAAGGCTTTAATATTCGACACCTAAATATTTACTCAACATCACATAAGATTACACATGAGATTGATTTCTCTAAAATACTTCAAAGAATTACTAATATAGTATGATAAAGGTAGCATTTATACCACCAAATATATTTTATTGAACCTAGCTGCATGCGATTGTATTAAGTAGCATCTACACAAGTAAACCTTTCTATTGTAATTCATCTAATTCACATAAAAATCCATTTACTAATTTAAAAGATCTTATCATACTTTGACATCGAAAAATAACTTGTTTTACTCAAAGTAGCGAGTTAAAACCAAATGTAAAACTAACAAAAAATTCAATTAAAGTTACCAACATACATACATTCAAACATTTTCACAAAAAAAACACTGGTCTGCAAAGCCAGTTACAGGCATATACAACATTCACATATTATACAACTATTACATGTTAATGTTTTACTACTTTAGAAATTAACTAATTTGTAAAATAAATAGATATAACAGTAATAATAAAATTTATAATTAGCAAGAGATAACGTCATAACTTACGAGCAGAGAAAATTGGTTATCATCTTGTTTTTTAAACCAGAACACGTATCAGAAAAAAAGTCAATGCTATCGATTAATGAGTCTATTAAGTTGTGGTCAATACAAATTTATTAATTAGTAGTGTATCCTGAAATATGTAGGGTAGTAGGCGCAGTAGTGTATGCAGGTTGCGTCCGACCCGGTATGCGGGTTCCTGTGCTATAGGAAGCTCAGATTTTTATGTATAAGTGTGTTAACTTTCTTTGGCTTGGAAAGGCTGTGTGAATAACAATTACATTGGATGTTTTTTTTAAGAAATTTTCAAGGATTTGACGTGTATGTGTTTTGTAAGCTGTTGTGAGTTTTTGTGTACGTTTATTTTTTTCTAATATATGTTTTTAATTTGCTAACTTTGTGTTAAATTAAGCTTTTAAAGGAATATTGTTAAAACCTTAATATGAAATTAAGTTACTATTATTCGGATCAGATATAAGAGGAAAAATGAATTGGTATATTTAAAAAGGCATTTTATCGGAATACTAGCTATGGCCTTTGGCTTCACCCGTGTTATTCTACATCCCATAATATATATTTCGATATCTTAATCCATACTAATATTATAAATTCGAAAGTAACTGTCTGTCTGTCTGTCTTTGCATCAACCTAAAACTACTGAACTGATTAGAACGAAATTTGGTACACAGATGGTCTAGAGCCTGGGGAAGGACTCGGGATACTTTTTTTTTAAGTCAACCCACAAAATGTTGCGCGGGGGGGGGTTGTAACTTTTTATAATTTTACGCTGTCACGGCCAATCTACTGAACCGATTGTAATGAAATTTCGTACACAGATGGTCTAGAGTGTGAGATATTTTTTTTATAAGTAGAAAATTCTTTTACGGGTATCCCATCCTCCGGATAAAAAATAATAAATATTCTAATAGTATGTACTAGGTTAATATAATATTTCTCCCGGATTTCTTCTTTAATTCGACGTATCAAGTACACCCCCGTAAGAGTGCCCCATACTCGTAAAAGGATTTTCTACTATGAAAAAGTATCTAATATATAAGCAATAAAAGATGACCATAAAAAATATAGCTCCATCCGCAAGATTGCAACGGACAGCATGTCGTAACGATTTGTCGTGTCGCAGTCTCATTGTGTAAATACGTCCATTATGTGATTTTAATCGTGAGAGCTTTTTTTGCGAAACAAAATATTCGCCATAAGTCGAGAGAATGTGGAATATTTTATTGCGAAAACGTATTAGGATTTGTAAGTGCTTTGACTTAACATCTGACACGCGATAATGTTTGTTGTGTCGTAAAGATATTTTTACATGTATAGAGTAAACGGTTATAGAGGGTAAGAATGAATGTGTGTATGTTTGTATATTTAATATTATAAAACATCTAAACACCAAACTTACGATTACACTTAAACATGAGTAGTAGCTTTTAGTGTTACAATGATTTGTTTGAAAATAATCTAATCATTTAACAAAAATAATACCACATAATATCTGCTGATTGCTTTTTATCTCTTTCATGATTGCCTGGTGGAGATCAATTTTGACTCATAAGGCCGCTGATTAATAAATAAAACTAAGACTGTCTTTGTCTAAGTATTTGTCTGCATGTAGGTAAGTTTAATATTTGTATTTTGTTCTCTGCCTTTACTTTTCTGGAAGGAACAGGAACAGTTTATAGTCATAAGGCCACTGCACGTAGGTATATAATATACACATTTTATGTGTGTGATAAAAAGTAAAATTTTTTAACCCTCCGAAAAATTTCTTAAATATTTTAGATTTAGGTAGTTCTAAATAACAATCACTTTTATATTAAATAATTAGCTAACGTAATTGTATGAGGAAAGAAACACTCCCTTGATACGTAATTATGAGACGTGTTTCAAAATCGGCTCAGCAATTGTGTAAGTACCGGTTATCAGTAGGCTTTCTAAGTGATTGTAGGCTGACCTTGTTCTTATAGGCTCTATAGATAAGCTTACGTCTAAACTAAGCTTTTAAGATATTTTTTTTAATCATTATATTATTGGTATACTATTATAAACTATATATGTATAGAAGAGGTTATTATATGGAAATTTTCTTCTACGCAAACACACCCAATTTTTTATTATAGTCTAAAACAGGCAGCAAAAAATCTTTTACGTGGTTAAAAACGAATATTATAAGTTAATTTAAGAATTTGAAGACGATAATATATTAATGGTGGATTTATTGTTAAATAGAAGGTATATAATATAAAGCAAGGAATAAATAGCTTATTGTCATAAAATCGTAGTGCTATCATAAAATTTATGATTTAATGTGTAAGTTTGTGAGTATGGATGTTTGAATGTTTGTATCTCTTTCACATAAAAACTACTGAAGGCATGTATTTAAAATTTGGAGGAAAGACATAGAGGTAGTTTAGAACCTCTACACATTTTATTTTAAGTGGAATGCTTTTTTTTCAGTTTGATAATATGTATAATAATCGTCACGAATGTTTAGCGATTGACGAGAATAGCTGCGCATCGGTAGAATCGCGGTCGTAATTGACGTATTAGTGCGAGAAAGACAACACGACTGGGACAACCAATCAACGGTCGCGCATATGACGATCACGCGCGCCGCACCGCTACCTCGATACGTTATTTTTTACTTCTGCGCAGGTTTCGTTCAGCGCTAAAGGTAATTGACGGTTACTATACCTAACTAAGCGAATCATTGATTAAACATTTTATAAAAAAGACGATTTTTCTATAATTAAAATTCTATAAAAACCGTTTGTATCCGTGTCATAATAGAAAAAAATGACCAAGGATGTCCACTTCAGTTTTTTAAGGATGCTATGAGTCATGATGAGGTCACTTGGACTATTTGGCCCCAAACAGGGTTTATTTAACATATTTAATATTTATGAGAACATAAATTGATGTATTGTTTAATGTATTATGTAATACGTTTACGAATATAAAAGAATATTCTATATTAGGTCAACTTTTATGTGTTTTTGTATTTTTATTGATTTAAGACATGATATTATTGTATTACTATGTATCATACATATTTGAAGTACTCTTAAGTTTTATAACATTAAAAACATGTTTAAAAAATGTTTCGTATATAAAAATAACATGTTTCCTACAACAACTTCCTATTTGTAAGCACTTTTTTGTCAATATTTCGAGACAAGTGCAACGCGACAGATCAGAAAATTACGTTAACCCGGCGTCATGTCGAAACGATTACGTCAGATTTGATAGAATTGTTGCATGATGTAGACCGGATATTACGGCTCAATACCTCTTTTGCTGTGAGTATATGATGTCTTAATAATAGGAAAATTTGAAATAGTATTAAATTAAAGGTTGTAAAGGTCATTGACCTTTTGTATTAAACATGTTCAGTACAGAACCAATTACAATTGTCTTAATTTACTTTAACTTTTTAATAATGAAACAGTATATCTAAGCCCGATAATAACAAATACAAAAAAAATAATTTTCTTGACCTTTTATTGTGACATAACGTATAGAACTTCTTTCCTATCAGTATTTTAACCAACTTATAAAAAAAGATATTCGTTCAAACTTCAAAGGTTATTCATAGAGCGTTTCTTTGCTTGTTATAAATCGCAATTGTCATGAGAAGTAGGGAACCTACATTAGTTTGCATATAATGCACAGGAATGCAATTTCGTTACACGGTGAGAAGTCTAAGCACAAGTACTTATATCAAAGAAAAAAATAAACAAAAGTGTATACGAAAATAAATCTTTCAAACATTTTGGAACGTTTCTAAGACGGGCAATTTAAACTTTAATTGTATGTTCTTTTTTTATTCTTAATTTAGATACATTTATACGTAAATGTTAACAGAAAGACATTTTTTTAATATATAAATATTTTTAGGACATTTATACACAGCGCCATCAAGTTCCAAGCTAAGCAGAAGTTTGTTATGGTCACTAGTTAGCGGAATAAATTACATATACATTCTTTTCTTTTGTAAATACATACATACAATACATAGCAACAATCAGACCCCAGAAAAATACGAATGTAAATTATAAATAATTTTTTTCGGTGTGGGAATCGAACCCACGACATTTCACGCAGAAAGCAGTTGTGCTACCACTGCGCCAAGCGGTCGTCAATTAAAACTAGAGTATAATATTTTGTCTAAATAATGTATATATGTAGTTGTATGTATTCATAAACTATATCAATACTAGCGCCGCAGTTTTAGGCATGTACCTTTTATACACTTAAACCTCCCTTTGTTTCACTCCTATCTGATAAAAAAACCGCATTAAAATCGGTTTCCTCGTTCAACGATTTAAACATACATAAGGAAACAGAAGAAAGCGAATTTGTTGT
>DWAJ01001392.1:0-22659 GCA_018238005.1 Eurema mandarina | reverse complement strand
AATCTTTTAATTGTGTTTAAGTTCAAATTACAGTTATTATCTTTTAGATCTTAATAATGGACTCAATAATAATGTATCAGTATAGACTGATGATGGAGGATATGACGGCTATAGAGCCGTGATATCATCTGTTCTGAATAATAACTGATAATAAACAATAATAATTAATACAATGATAAACATAATATTTTATCATTGTAAAACATAGTTTTATTTTTGTAGCAAAGTAACGCTGCAAATCGATTTGAATAATAATTGCTTGCAGAATACTTCAGGGCCTTTATATATTGGATATCTAAATATATATAATTCAAAGGTGACTGACTGACATAGTGATCTATCAACGCACAGCCCAAACCACTGGACGGATCGGGCTGAAATTTGCCATGCAGGTAGATGTTATGACGTAGGCATCATCTAAGAAAGGATTTTGATCACTTCTACCCTCAAGGGGATAAAATAGGGGATGAAAGTTTGTATGAAAATCCACGTGAGCGGAGTCGCGGGCAACGGCTAGTTCCTACATAAACTTAGTAAGTTCGTGTTTTAATTCTATACATTGATATTAACTGGCCATATTTCCGTTTTGTCTGAAATAGTAAATAATTGAGAAAAATTGAGGTGGGAATTAAAAAAATGGTAAAAATCTATTAATTTAATTTTTTAACAGTCTTTATGGGTGTAATCATTTTTATTATTTGGTTAGTTTCTGTATCGTATACGTCTACCTTTGGATCGCTGTAACTTTTTACCACCATAACCTCTGATGTTATAAATTCATTTTTAATTTTTGCCGCTTTCATTATATTTTTTGTACTTGGCGAATAAAAATGGTATTTACCATATGTTGGTTCGTAGTTTGCTACTACACAGCCAGACAGCTCAGTAATATAATAAATTCGCAATATCATAGTAACCTTTTTGGCGCTTAAAACTTTATAAACCGATTTACCCGGCTCAATGTAGACAAAACCTTTCCTGGTCGCGCCAAATGTCATTGTCACGAATGACGTTTGGTTTTCGCGCCACAGTTTCTTCAATTGAAAATGTTGCCCTTCGAAATTTGTTTTTAAAATAAATGTTGCCTTATCCGGGTATCCCGAAGCTGACCACGACGCCTCTATTGTATTTTCCAATGTGTCATATAAAGCTACTTTCGCTTTCACCCTGTCTGTAGTATTATTTATATGTACATTCTTTTTCAACACAATACTGTTAGTAATTATATCGTATACGTCTATTTTTTTCACTTTTATGGCTCTTTGCGCTTGTTTCCACTTATATCTATTAAAAACATCTCCAAACCGCGTTGGGTCTTTAAGAAATACATCATTTGGTATTCTGCCTAATTCAATCCTGAAGCCGAGTTTCAAATTGTCATCAGTAACATTGAAAAGGCTTATATCTTTATTTGTTATAACTCTTTCGTTAACACCACGGAATGTCGCATTAGTATGTTTTTTGTTTGAAGCCACGTTCACGATAATTTCTAAGTTGGAATCGGAATTAACAAACAGGAAAATGGAAATAAGATATAATTTGAACATTTTCAGTCGTATTCACGTTCTGCGTTTAATTGCACTGATGCAATATGATCATTAAACTGTCGCTTATTTACTTCCTTGTTTGAGAAGATCATGTTTACACTATGTAGCGGGAATGTGGGAAATCTTTAATTTAGAAAAAAACACTCATCAATCTATTTTTAAATGTTTCTCAATTGAAACTATGTAACAGGTACCAGTACAAGCTGCAAAATTGGTTTTATTTAATATCAATACCCTTCATAAACTTTATGAATTCATTTTTTACAGTAGTTTCAGATATTGCTTAATTAATATAAAAAAATCTGCAGCTAAAAGCGATTGTTTATGGCCTACGTATGCAATTCTAAGTCTTGGTATTATTAATTCAAAAAAATTGAGACCTTACACGTGTGTCCGTACAGATTGTGAATATCGTTAGCTGAAACATATGCTATCAATATTATTCTCACAAGAACGGATATCCTCAAAACAGTTTTTATCAGATTTGTAATATCCATTGAAGACATTTGGAATTTTGGTACAATACTATCAGGGTTTTTACAGTCATACATCATTCATGACGCGTTCAGAAACCGCAATTTTCAAGGAATGTGAATAATGCTAAACAATAATTTCCTGTTCATTTTCATTGCTCGTAGGCGTCAGTCCGTCTATTACTTTTAATTAATAACTACGCACTTTACTTTGTTACCAAATAATTTATTAAAAAGCGTTAAAAAAAACAAAGAAAATCTTTAAAAATTTGGTATATTGTTTGAACATTAATTGACGAACTAAATAACAAAACAGCATTCAAAATGGAAAACGATTTTGCTACCAGTACAACAGAATTTTACACAACAGTAATGTATACTGTGACAGAAGAATTTACCAACAAAGAAGCAGCTAATTACAACGAAACAGAAATTGTTCAGGCAACTACGAGATACGACAATACAAGTTTACACACTCAACCGTATTTCATGGGAACACTTCAAGATTTCAAAGTGTTCATCATAGCAGAAGTTGTGATGACAGCTATAGTACTTCTAATATCAGTGGTCGCGAATGCCAAGATTCAAAGCTGGAGGAGAAATTACAGAAATCAATTGTTACTGCAACTGAGCGCGGCGAGATTTTTGAAACGAATAGTGCTTTTAATAAATTTGCTTTTGCATCCAGAAACGTATATCAATCAATCGATTATTCGATTTTTTCTTGCCTATACTGACTATGTGCTAATAATGTTCGTAATATTCTTCATAAAACACATGTACGAGAGTGTTATAATAGTTGTAGTGAACGTGAAAAAAGCTGATTTACGCAAAGTGACTTACTGTTCGTGGTTGGTGCCTGTACTATTGAGCTTGAATTACACGTTAATCGCGTATTTCTTAGGCATTTGGACGACATATTTGATCATGTGTTGCCTGTTTCGATGGCCCGTTATGTTGTTAGGAACGTCTATGTATATTTACATTTTATATAAAGTGATAGCTGATAAAATAAGGAAGTATGCTGTCAGTCTGACTGTCATAACGTTTTTCCTCTGTTTGGTTATTAATTTGTTCCTATTCTCGGAGGATTTGCTCATGTTATGGTGTACTGTGGAACATAGATTTTTACTAGTGAATTACTATGTATTAGGAATTATGTTGAATTCCTTAATTTTATGTTTTTATATCCTGTTGCTAGTCAAAACGTTTAAGAAGGAAATGCTCCTTAATGCCATTGAGTCACAATATGCACAATCGACTGTGTGAATAAAACTTATCTATGACTAAATCTGTTGTTTTTGTTATCTATTTTTCCAATTTAACTCACTAACAAAGCTGACCCCATAATAAAAACTTACAGGATTACAGGATTTAGTTAAGTACCTCATTGCTCAAATTGTAAGAGTCTTGTAAGGTGACCAAGATAATACAATCAAACAAAATTAATTAAGATAAATTCAAAAACCGAAACCTAAAAATCTGATTAAATAAATGTAATTTAAATAAATCAAAAAAAGGTCAACGAACTCGAAAAAAACTATCGAACAAATTTCTAGAAAGTAGCAAGAAAGTTAGTTTTCCTACACTTCATGTAACGATAGTATATTTCCGATACATAACTAATAGTATAATATCTAATAATAAAACACGATTGACCTGCATATCTATATCTTTGGGTCAAGATCAAATATAGAAAGATATTTCCATCTTTATAATATAATAATTGAACTCTGGTTTATTATATCACTAGCGACTAACCCCGGCCTTCCCACCCACATATTATCCATGTTTCATAGATTATAAAACCTTCCTCCTAAATAACAAACCTATCTAAAAAAAGGTATGAAAATCGGTTGTATAGTTTTGAGAGATATCTAAGGGACTATATACCTTACAGTCCTATGTAGGACATAAAAAGCGACTTTTTTTAATAATGACAAAAAAACAACATGACCAAAAATTCATTACGTAATGTCATATGACATATCTCGTGAACAATGTTTATTGTGTTATCTTAAAAGTGCAAAATAAAAGTTCGTATTGAAGATAACACATTGAAATATAACTAATTAATCGCCTTAATTAGTAGATATTTAAAGAAACAAAACAAAAAGTGAGATAGTAAGGAAATCCGCGTCTGCATCTAGTTTTACTATCGATAGGATACATAATAATTACTGTGTCTGTCCCTATGTATACTTAAATCTTTGAAACTACGCAACCCACTTTCACGCGGTTTATTTACCAGATAGATTGATTCAAGAGGTATATATATAGTTATAATTTCATGGTTATGATCTTCAACAGGAGAATGAAAAGTTTCCTCACGGGTACTCATGCAAAACTTCTCATAACATAAGGTGGTCAAGCGCAAACAATTGAGTTGAAAATCGATTGAGTTATAAAACATGAATGTAATCAATAGTTCGAGTGAAACCGCAAAACATCGCTAGCTTTTATATTACTCCCGATACCCTCTTTAACCCGTAGGTGATACGACACTTCCAAATCTATAAATATTATATTAAATCTAGTTAATACTCGAATACAAATGTGTTTAGACGCGTATAATTAATTTAAACAGAATGATTTTGAAAACTCTTGCTACATTCCTGTTCTTTTGTTTAGTGAAAGCTAAAATAAATATCGATATTCAGACCGGAAACGGCACTAGTGACGTCACAGTTGAATATACCGGATATGACATACGCATAATTAGTGATGAAGAGATAAATTTGTTTAAAATAAATCAGAAGCAATTGAAAGAAGCTGTACGAAGATTCTACAAAGTTCGGCCGCAAAATGTGTATTTAAAAAGTCCTACGCCGTGGAATGATTTGTATAAAACTAACAATTGGGAGCAGGTACATAGGATATTGGCTGTTAAATCTGCAATTGTTAAGGAAAACAATAAACAGACAACGGTCGTACTGTCACAGGACTTTGAAAACTTTTCAAACTCAACAATTAAGGTCAACACTGCGCTGAGTCAGTCCGTGGAAAATACAATAACAACGACATGGACTATGAACCAAGAATGGACCTTATCACAAGAAATTGAGTACGATGTAAATGTACTTTTCGCGAAACTATCTGGCAACACTGGTTTTTCATGGACATCTGCGTGGGGTAAAAGTGAAGAAAAATCGGAAACACAAACAATAGGCGCTACCAGTTCCGTTGAAACTGAATTAAAACCGGGACAAGCTGTGACCGCTATACTTACGGGAAACAGGCGGGAGTTGGAAATTGAAATCGTGTATGCGGCAACACTGAGAGGAAATGTCGCTGTAAACTTCAAAAAGTCATTCAAAAGTCACCATTTCTATGCGCCGTCGATAAACAGTGTCCTAGAAAAGGCTGGACTGCCAACCGAATTAAATATAACAGAAAATATTAAAATCGGAGTGTTTTTAGACCATTCTCTAAAAGTATTAGATAAGGTTACTGGGCAGCCGTTGTAATTATAATGTTAAGTCAATAAAAAAATCTAAAATGCCGTTTATCTTTCAATATGACTCAACCGTATTGTACCCCTCATCCATAACATTCTAAATCATCATACTTTATAGCAAAAAAGTCATTCGCTTGAATTCATAGTTTACAACAAAAACCTTTTTTTTTAACCATAAGAAACAGACATAAGTGTATGTCCCTATGTATGCTTAACTTAACTATGCAGATGATTTTTAAGAGATAGTTTGATTCAGGTTTATTTATATAATAAACCACAACTATGTGAACAACCCCTCACTCACTCACTGGCGACTGCTGGCTGGTCACAAGTATTTTATGTAAATAATTTTGGTGCGAATAGTTTAAGCCATTACTTAACACTGGTATCGAAACGCTAAAACACCTGATCATCGTCATTACACAACAGTCGTTTACAAGTTGACATCTATACACCACAACAATACAGCTCCATAACAATTGAGTCAAGCTCCGCTATTGTCGTTGGGCCTTGCTCTTAATTCGTTCATCAAGCTTTAAGTTGTATTGAATAGTTCGCTATTTAAATAATAGATGGCGCTGTTGGTTTCTGAATCTCGTTTTTTTTCTTATTAATTAATAAGAAATAATATCATTTCATAATTGTCTGTTAAAATTGAAACTCCTAATCGTATGTCCTGCAGCGTATGTAAGCAACTGTAATCCATATTAAAATTACTAGCAGTTGCCCGCGACTCCGTCCGCGTGGAATTTCATATAAACTGTGACCCCCCCCCTTCCCCCTTATAACCCGTTTTTTCAGTTAAAAAGTAGCCTATGTTTTATCTCAGACTCTAGACCATCTGTGTACCAAATTTCAATACAATCGGTTCTGTAGTTTTGGCGTGAAAGCGTAACAGACAAACAGACAGACAGAGTTACTTTCGCATTTATAATATTAGTATGGATAAATGAGAAAATAACTCTGTCTGTCTCTATGTTACGCTTTCATACAAAAACTAGTGAACCGATTGTAATAAAATTTGGTACACAGATGGTCTAGAGCCTGAGATAAAACATAGGCTATTTTTTAATAACTTCTTTTAGTTGGAACTTGTATTTTTCATTACACATTTAAATTAATATTGTATTCCTACACTATAAAGAGATGAAGCTCGTTTGTGCAAAAATAATCTATGGATTTATTAAAAATTGATTTTTTAAATAGAATGTGGTAGGCTATAAAAATATTTAAATAAAACACAATATCCTAAATAACGCTTGTGTAGATAGGAAAATACTATCTATATAGGACAGGTGTAAATGGTACTAAATACGTTAAAACTTTCATTTATTAGAATGGCTAAAAATAGGCCAGGCTAAGCTCTTAAATCCTCGCAAATAAGGAGAAAGATTACTTAACATGTGACATTCGAAACGTTTCATTGAGTTATGGGGACATCTAGACAAAATATTACATGCTGGTCAATTGTACGTTATTCAAGAAACATATATAAAATAACTATTTTTATATATACTTTTCAAGTTGTTTGTTCAAGTTGTACCTATCAAACCTTACGGGTTACCCAAAAGCCTTGCGAACCATCCTCTATATACTAAAAAAGTAATTATCAGAATCGGCGCATCTGTTATCAAGTTATGCACTTAGCAACGCGTTAGTCGATTTATTTTTATATTATATATTCTATCGATGTTTACTTTTAAAACTGTATTCAGTCATAGAAAAGTGCTGATCACGAAACTATAAAGACATTAAGTAATAAAAAAGAAGTATTGACTTTGTCTATCTGTCCCTATATATCTTTAAAACCGGTCTAAGGGATCTTAGACTCAGAGGCCTTTGGCTCAGAGGAAAGTTATATTATTTATTTATCTTTGTCATTATTATTTTTTTATTATTATACTTTAATACTTATTCTATAACAGATAAAAATAACGATTAATAATAACGAGAAGTTATTACCTATGCAGTTGTTTCGAGAAGTATGTCCTTGTTCGATATTTGGTATAGTTTTCATACAAATCAAGAGATGGTCCATTAAATTAGAAGCATATAATGAAATCGTGTCTCCTGAAGGTCCGTAACATGCAATGTCAATCTGATCTAAACACTATCGATTTACTAACAAAAGATTTGGATCAAGTGCCTTCAATTGTGAAAATTTACCAAGCTATTTTAGACTTTAGTCCTACGATTTAAGGTTTAAAATCAATTAACGGGAAGAACGTGTTAAGTTTACCATAAGATATTGGTAGGATGGTATTGTCAAATTGTGTTTAGTATAAATAGTAAGGATGGTCGATGGTCTTACCATTCGATACATCTCGTTCTATCTTCACTTATATAACTTAAGTACTAACTAAGTTAGGGTAAGTATAAGTTATTTAGCTTGGCTGTAAGTTTAAACTTACAAAGCGTTTATCGAAAGTAAATTCTTTAGCATGGGTTTTGAGACTACATTTATAAATTATTAGTAATTGTGTTTGTTTTACAGGTGTAAAAAATCAACAATTCACAATGAAGGTAATTATACGTATTTTTAATATTTTACGACTAAAATAATAAGTTAATAATCGGATTTCTTAAATTTACGCAATCAATGCTTTTCATTTGTTAAAGTTTAAATCTCTTTGAACACTTAATTAAAAAACTGACAAAACTTGAACAAAAACGACTATCCACATCTAATCCTAGTTTTTCAATTATAGCATTATTCCGCATTATGTAGAATAATGCTAAACGTTGAATATTTGAACTACATCTTTCTTCATTCATATATCAAGTCTCAAAAGTACTAAGTAGTGCTTTCGCTTTATGCGTGCAGGGAAAGAAATTTTCAACACTGTCGAATGGTTTTCTTTAATTTTATCGTAATGTCGCACTATGCTCTGTTATCGAAAAACTAGGAATATATCTGTTTTTATTTAATACATACTTACTTCATAATTATTATTTGTTTTTAGATAATAATAGCAGTTATTATGATTGCCTTTGCGGTCGCAGAGCCTCCTGTTGGGTATGTATAGAAATGTTTTTTAATTCCTACTAATAAGGCCAATGAAAAAATGAGTTCGAAATAGGGAATTAAAAATTTTAAAAATCTTAACTTAAGCCAAACACATAAAACATTATTGCACTGTTACTATAAGTAATAAGTTAATGAATTACGACGTAAAATATTGCCCATAGTTAAGTAAACTTTGTACTTCTTGATATCTGTTTACCTTTTGTTATTTGTGATTTTGGTATATGTAATAAAGGATAATTAAATAAATAAATAAATAAACGACATTAAGATTCATTAATGTGATAATAAATTAGTTACATACAACTTGTCTTTATCTATATATTTCCAAAACTATTTCTATGTCTACAGCATTCTAACAACTAATAACCATTTCACAAACATTTCAGAGACTCTTACTCCTATCCGGACCACTCACGATCTCTTTCCCAAAGTTATGGACCGCCAGCTTTCGAAGCTCGCGCTAGTCAACCCTCTGAGGAATACGGTGTACCAGCCCTACGGTCTGCACGACCAAAATCCGTATCACAACAATACGGTGCGCCTAAAGAAAGATCGCTATCCCAAGAGTACGGTGCACCTTTGACCCGCAAACAACTATCTCGTCAATACATCCCGACCAGTCGCTCTCAAAACTTGGCCAGAACACACCAGAATGCAGAATTATCCCAAGAATATGGTGTACCCGAAGCCAGGAATATTCCAGATGTTTCTCAAGAATACGGCGCTCCTGAATTGAGGAGTCTGTCTGATACTATCACAGTTCCAAGCGTACCTTCTGATTCTTATGGCGCTCCGTTACAGCGTTCTTCTGAACCGTCTGAGCAATATGGACCACCCCACCGAAGCTTCCAGAAGTTCCGATCACTTTCCCAGAAGTATGGTGCTCCTGCTAGTTCCACATTCAGGTCTTTCAATCAAAGAATAGTTCCAGAAACATACGGTGCACCAGCTCGGTCTCTGTCCACGCAATATGGGGCGCCATTGAAGGCACAGCAAAGAACTACCTCGGAAACCTATGGAGTACCAAATGAACGGTCTGTGAGCACTGAATATGGTGTACCAAGTTTGAGTACTAATGCTTTCGTGTCTTCCTATGAGTCAGCTAGGTAAGTTTTTATGCTGTTTTATGACTAATACTTAGATTCTTAATACTCTTCATACATTTTGATAATATAGTATAGAAACAATAGACCTCAGCACACTCTAGTAACGTGCTACTTAAAATGAAACCAACTCAGAAATGAGTTTGTAAGTCTGATATTTCATAAATATTTTTTTATGAGATCTATTTCTAAGATACAGGTATACAAGCGTAGCGTATAATAGCTTATTGTTATTTATCAGGTCTGCCCCGTCCCAGAAGTACGGCCCACCAGCCCAACAAATGCCTTCAGAACAATATGGAGTTCCTGATCTGAACTCAATTCTGTCTAGTCAGGGATACAACTACGCGAGGAACGCTCTCGACGAGTTGCTTAATCAGGTTTGTTTACTAGCTTGTGACTTCGATTGAGAATTAACAGTCAAAGTTAAAATGAAGGAGAAAGTCAAAGTGAAAGTGAAGGCAAAGTCAAAGTCAATGCCAAAATCAAAAAATGAAAGTGAAAAAAAAAGCTTATGATAAAGTTATAAAAAATCTTTTCAATATTTCGAATATAACAATTGTACTATTCATAAAAAATATTACGACTTTCATTCTAAAATTCTATCATTGTAATATTGAACAGGAGCCAGCCAACTACGACTTCGGATACAAAGTCAACGACTTGGAAAGTGGAAGTGACTTCGGGCACACAGAGACAAGGCAAGAAAATAAAGCTGAGGGGTCTTACTTCGTAGTCTTACCTGATGGATCCAAACAGGTATGAGAGATATTCTTTCTTTTCTTTTTATGCCTTGAATACTATGAAAAGATTATCAGTTGTTATTTATTAGTTGTTTTGAAATTATAACAAAACTATTATTTAAGCGCGAAAATTTTAAATGATGTTTGAATTTTTTTTTTTAAATTATAATAACTGCGTGAAAAACCGAATCTAATTAAACAAAAATAAATTGTATCTGTTCTCGAGTATGTCTTTGTCCACGATTTTCTGAAAATTTACATAGGTATAATAACACAAAGTAACAGTATCTGTCAAATTACAAACTTCATTATATTATAATGTTTAAAATATTTTGTTGTAGGTTAAATTATTTTTTTATTTTTTTTTATTTCACAGATAGTAGAATATGAAGCAGATGAACGCGGTTTCAAACCAAGGATCTCAGTGGAACCACCACAAAACAAGGGTTATGATGACAACGCATCTGACTTGGCTAGATCTGGTCCTTATTAAATTGGCGGGCAAACGAATACAGCTTAAGATATTTTTGACAGACCACAGATTACCTACATGGTTTATTTCTTTTTTAATCTTAACAGTTGCAGTAATAAACGAGTTTGATATTAAATACTCATCTCAGTATAGAATCATATAAATTATAAATTTTCTAGTTATATTTTACTTATGAAAAAAATCTATTCTGATCGATTTGTAGCATATATAAAAACCAACCACAAGAAATATTCTAAGACGGTTTTCGCTATCACATAAATATACTAAATAGTTCCATAATAATATGTTGAAAAAAAAGTTCACTAAAGTCTGTCATATAATACTTAAAGCTTTAACGAATAGAGCTTTCAATTTACGTTGAAAATGAATTTTGTCAATATTCGAACTGAAATACAGATTAAATATTAAATAATCTGTAAAAAAAGGTTTCAATGTTTGACAAGTGTAAAATACTCTATTTATTTGTAGCAATGTTGTAAAATGTAAAAAAAATGTATTATAGAATTTAAGCTTGTCATGTAGATTGTACGAAATAGTGCCATTAAATGATTCTTTGAATAATTTTTGACTTTTATTTGATTTTTTAATGATGTGGAATAATTTTAAGGAGTTATTAAAAATAATGTTTTATTATGGAACTAGATATTTCGTTTAATATTTCACTAAATAACTTGGTTGCCTGGAAGAGATCACTCTTAAGTGATAAGGCCGCCAGCTACCACAATGATTTCTTTTTTTATTATGTTTAGATTGTTAGGTATTTTATTAACAAAGTGTTAAAATAAATAAATGTTAATATTTTAAAGTCTTGCGCGTACACAATATCACTTTTCTTTACTTATTTATTTTTTGCAAAATAAAGCTGGAATCGCCGACTTTTGAAACATTAGACTTAATACTTAAGGTTATCTCTATTAAAACTTGAATGGGTTAAGATATCTTATGAAATAAAAGCAAGAATAAGTTGCAATAATACTTTTATTCTTATTATAAGTATACACAGTTTTAAACATTAGATAGAGATATTATAATAATTATACATAATAATTGTACTTTAAAATCTTTAGTCCGTTCTTACTTCTTATACCTTTTGACTGATTGTTTGTTAATGAAGTTTTGTAGATCTGAAAATAGAATAAATTCATTTGTTATCGAATTAAAACTTTTAAGTCGCTGGTTCACTTTTCAACTGGTTAGGTTTTGGATAAACTATTTAGTATTAGATTTATATACTTTGTTATACTCTAGAAAAATTCAGTAATAATAATAATTCAAGTGAATCAAGTTGCGAAATAATAATCTTACCTGAATTTAGGAGAAAAACGACGCCTTCTAGCTTCGTTGGTGCTTTCAAAAGCTTCACCGACGGATAGACCCTGAAATTTTTACATTTTTCGCTTATAAATACGCCTTTATTAAAACAGTAGCACTTATTTGAAGCTAAAAGGCAAAATATTGGAGTTATGCAGTTTTTAACTATGCCTATTTCATGAGTTTTTATATATTAATGTTATTGCATTATAATAATTAATTAGCAGCATTTACCTAGACCGAAGAAATGAATAAATAAAAGGTAATAAAATATTGCTTCCAGACTTGAACTTGAATTTAAGAAAAAATCCAGAAAAATCAAATTAACGATAAAGACCCGAAAAACCCTCATTCGTTTTTGAAGTCGGTTAATACTTGTGTTTTTTTATGCCTTTAAATGTTTGTAAGTTTTTTGTGCTTACCTCTGAAGAGATTTTAGTGAGGTCATCTTTAGGTGGTCCATATTCCCTGAAGCCGGGAGGTCCGTACTCCAGAAAGCCTTCGGGAGCTTCCGGTAGAGATCTAAAATAGTATTCCTAAATTAGGTCCTAGTATTTCACAAGGAAAGGTGGTAGGCACCATGTAGACTTTCTGAAGGTATTTGTTTTTCAAATTTACTCAGAAAATAATTTTTTTTGATTTTTTTTCCAAAATACTTTAAAATAATAAGACATATCAGTTAATACTTTACCCAGAGTTTTCTAAAACAGCAGCGTCAACTTGCGCCTGGGCTAATTCAACCTAAAACACATATGTATTTAATAAGATGTTTAACAACTAACATTATTTAAAGTCAAAAAAGTTAGGATTGAAGCTTTAGAATTAAAATCCAAGGATGATGATGCAATGCTATGATGATCTATATATATAAAACAAAGACGGGTTTGTTACAACACTTATAACTCGAGATCGGCTAGACCGATTTTCATGGTTTTTAGTTCGATGGACTTGTCACCGTCTCAAATAGCAGAATACATCTTAAAAATGAAAACTTTAAGGGGAGGGAGGCTATATGAAAGTCCACGCGGACGGAGTCGCGGGCAACATCTAGTTTAAAATAAACCTTACCTGTTTAATTCCATTCTCCAAATAAGCTAGAGCATCAGGAATGTTCTGAACAACTGATTCTACTTTTTGTACCTCTTGTTCAACTTGTTGGACTTCCTGGACCAAAACTTCTTGAACCTTCTGTACCTCGGCTTGGACTTCCTCTACTTTTTGGACTTCTTCGACCAAAACTTCCTCAACCTTCTGCACTTCAGTTTGGACTTCTTCTACTTTTTGGACTTCCTGAACAAACTGTTCTGATTCTTCTTTGGTCTCAATAGTTGAAGCTATAGATTCTGTTGTAACCTCGCTTTGAACTAACTCTTGGCTTAAACTGAGAGAGTTGGCTGAGCTGTCAGAGTCTACGGAGATTTCTGATTGTACTTCAGCAACAGAGTTTGTTGTGGCAACTGATTCTGTTGTTGGTTCAAATACAACAATTGGAATAGCTTCGGCAACAGTTGATGGGTTTTCTTGAGCCTCAGTGATGACTTCTACGATAGGAGATACTACTGCAAGGAAAATGGGTTTATTAAATATACTATTTATCCTTACTAATATTATGAATAATAGTGTGCAAATTGGGAATTGCAAAAATATTTACGTAAAATTATTTTTGGTGGTATTAGAAAGATAGATGTTTGTATATTTGTTATTTAAAGATTTCTTATCTTAGATCTAACTACCAATATGACATTAGGATTTAATATTATTCTAGGATTAGATGCCAAATGGCATCTAATCATGAATGAAAATTCATACGACGCAAATCATTCGATTATCACTACATTAATTTCAATATTTAATATACTGAAAATATCCTTTAACTTTGACTTTTGTTTTATTAAAACCATTACCTTCGGCGTTAACTTCAGCGATTTCACCAGTATTGACACTGATGATGTCAAACTGCTGTTCAGTGACTTCATCAGGCAATGCCTGGTGTATCAGATCTTGGGACACTTCAACTACCTTCGGTGGGCCATATTCACGGAGAGCGTCTGAGCCGGATGCTTCAGAGCCTTGGAGGATGACATCTTTGAGAGGGTTTTCAGCTGGTTTCTGGTGGATAAATGTGTTTAATTTAATTTATATTTTTAAGAGAGATAGATTTAATAAGCACTTATAATAAAAGAACGGTTTATATTTGTGTGATTGTCGGAAGTCATGTTTCACTCGATACCGTTGCGAAAAATAGATAATTAGCTGGCTAGATTATTAAATATAATATTTTTTTAGCAACAACAAGAAGGTATTGCCCCGGGAAAGCGAACTACGCGGTTAAAAATCGCGGGCACGGCTAGTAGATAACTAGTGCAATCTAAAACCCCTTAAAAATGGAAATAGTTTTAAAAATTTCTTTCCTTACCACTTCGCTAGGAAGGAAAAAAGCGGGTCCATCTGGTCTCCAGCCACTCGGAAGGTAAGGTCCAGATCCCCGAGCTGATGCGTAGCCGAAAGCCAGGATTACCAACGCTAAGACCTGGAATTATAATTTTGAATGGATGTTTGATGAATCACGTGGAAAAAACATTTTCAGAGGTATTACCAGACTTTCTTGCTGGTTCGTCTATGTATTTATTGCTTTTAGAACATTGACTTAATTTTTAATGACAAGAATCGATCTTATTGATCTAAGACCTGGAATTTAGGGAATATTTTGAATGAGTAGATGATCAAATTTGGGAAAGCAATTCAATTGTACTTGACTTTCTTTCCCGTACTTTTATGGAAATAATGCTTTCAGAACCCTGAATTAATGTTTTATAATACCATCCAAGAGATAAACTATGAAGACGTTTATATTCGTCCTTTTAAGACAACAGGTATATGGTAAGAATTTTTTTTCGTAATATTTTATTAGATACCTACAATTGTACAATGTTTTCACTTTCAAAGTAATGTTCTATTTATAAAATTCACAATGTTTGTCAGTCTGTATTCTATCTCCTGGTGAAGGAATTTTAGAAAAAATGGATTGGTATAACGAGTTATTTAACTACTTAATTATAAAAAGCAGAACAGATTAAAATAAATGCCTTACCTTCATTTTTCCTTAGGTAAGTATTGAGATCCTTTGAACAGTGAAGTGAATGATGATGGTCCACGAAAAATCATCAATTTATACTAATCTTAATCGATTCTAATTAAACATACAAAGTACGATCAATATTTGAGAAATCTAATTAGTTTATTCAATGCGCGAATTTGGAGTATTTGAAGGTTATTTTTATTGTGAAGGCCATTTATATGTACGAGGAGTTATGGTTTAAATGTACTTAAGGTATACTTTTCATGTTTTCTCAGTGTTAGAATAAATAAGTATTACCTACAATTTCGATTAATCTATTTGATGATAGAAAAAAATACTTCTAATATTAAAAAAAAGCTTAGTAACTGAAGGGTAGAGCTAAGATATGCTTTAAGAATTTCTCAGTTGCCTGAAAAACAGTTATTTTCTATTTTCTATTAATTAATTATCCTCACATTTCGGATTAAAATATATTAATATAACATACATATAACGCTACAACTTTCTTTACCTCCACCTAAAATATAATTAGTATCGATAGTTTATACTAAATTTCAATAAAGGCGACCCTTGAAGCGATGAAAAATTAATTTTCAAAGAAAACCTTATTATTATCCATAAATACTAGGTATACGATCTTTATACTCGCAAATAGTTTCATATTTATCCTTTCCATATGGTTGCCTGGTAGAAATTGCTAACAGCCATAAGGCCGCCATTTACATGTATCTATATTGTTCTTTTTTTATATGTTGTAATGTTAAATTTTTTACATGTAATAAATAATTTATAAATAAATAATTACGATTATACAGCATCATACACTTGGATATATCTACAGCTTTATTTAGATGGAAATCCTTCAACAAGACCATGTTAAATTTATTGGTTTTATAATTCAAATATTGATGTGTTTGCTCACAGTCCAATTAAACTGATGGCATTACGTAATCATCTTTTATGGGTCAGTAAAGCACTGATTTAAGTGAAATCTTAATTGTATTGAACTGATTGAAAAAGCTATGAATCATACTAATCTTACATTTAGTTTATATAAGTACGTTTAATAATACAAAGTAATTTATCCTTAAGTAATAAGTTATTTCATTGATCGAATTAGTGTTCCCTGTAAAAAGGTAAAAGTTATTAATAATATGATTATTGTCATCATCGACTACATATCCAATATAATTGGATATGTGGTCGATGATTGTCATAAAATAATAGCACCTAGAAACGCAGCATGAGCACCCAAAGTGAGGACATTTCAAAGTAGACAATTTTTTCTACTCTACTTATAGATCGTAGCAACGCATCGAAATTCGTATGCTTTTCGTAGATTTAAATTTTTCCACAATTATTGGGAAGAATCCTAAAGCAGCAACATTATTGGTGGGCTTGTGTGCGTGTCATCAAGTATAAGAACGTGCTGTTACACTTACATAATAATAATTACGAGTATTATTAAGGAATAATTATACCTCTTAGTATAAAAATTTATAATGGTTAGTTTTTTGAAACGCGCTTAAAGTTTTTTTTATATGGCAGCTCCGTTGATAAGAAGTTCTTCATAAAATAAAATACTGTCTGATAGATAACTAGTATTGTTGTAATCAGAAAGAAAGAAAAGCAGATACATTTCTTGTAGAAATAAACTTTATTATTTAAAATAAATAGAACATTTTAAATGATAGATTTTTACTCAGGGATACATGTAAATATAAGTTTAAAAAATGTTAAATGAAAATAAATTTAGCACTGTTAAAAATGCTGATATGAGTCAGTAGCCACTTCGTGCGTTGCCATGGTTACTGTGTCCGCCATTGAAGCTGTTGTCATGGTTACCGAAGCCATTTTCATGATGGCCGTTGGCGCCGTGAAACCCGTTGTCATGGCTACCGAACTCATGGTTGTTTCTGGCTTGTACGCCGTTGTCATGGTAACCGCTGTCGTGGTTACGGCTGTTTGCATTGGCATCATAGCCGCGGGCTAGATCCTCAGATTCTTCGTAAGATATTTGAGGTTTGAAACCGCGTTCGTCAGCTTTGTAGCTTACAGTCTGAAAATGAAAATATGTATTTAAGTTAAATTTTTGCATATAATTATGAATTTTAGCTGTAAGATCTCATAATGACTAATTCCTTGCAACGTGCAATCATTTTTGTATTGTTATAATTTTCTATAGACTAAAAAAACTACTAAATAATAACCGTCCAACCTGTTTTCTACCATCAGGCAAGACGACATGATATTCTCCACGGGCGGTTTCTTCGAGTCTCTCCTCATGATGTCCAAAATCTGTGCCTTCTTGAAAATCATTGACCATGTACCCGAAATTGTAGTTCGCCGGCTCCTAAAAGGAAATTAGTATAAGTACCATGAGCGAAATATGACAATAATTATGACAATATTATAATTATTATGCTTTCATGGTTTATATATACTGTTACCATAGTTTTCATGGTTTATATATTTATTGTACACTTTATAGTTTTATTTAACGTTACTTTAAAGTGTAAAAGAGTACTTATACTAATTTAACAGATCTAAATGAAGACAAATAAGCTGGCCCGCAATGGTTAAGAGTAGTTTGGAGGCATTTAGTTTAGGTTTATTTTTACGGATTTAGTTCTTTTTTATATAGGGGGCAAACGAGCAGGAAAGCCACCTGATGAAAAGTAGTCTTCGCAGTCTGAAAACTCGTGGAGCTTGACAGCTCTCTTATGGGTTGCCAATCTTTTATGATGTACGCTCTCTTATCGAAGTATCCCAAGTCTAAATCCATGGAAATTGTGATACAGAGAGCCTGGAAAAACTGGTACTTGGTAGGTAAAAACATGGGTAAGAGCTAGTTTAAATTACAGATGTCACAGAAGCCAAACTTACGCTGGTCGCTTCAAAGGCTTGTCTTGCGAGAGCGGCGCTGTCGTATCCTGGAGCGTTACTGGCAAATCTAGCAGAAGTGTGTTCATGACCGTTCCTGTTAAAATAAAACAAAAAATTATTTTTTTGCGAGCAATCCAAAAAAAAATTCTCTTAGTCAAATTAAAAAGTATCTTTATCCAATTAGGACTCATTTAGTAACACTTTTGAATCGTCATGGTATTACAAAACATTTACCAACGGTTCGGAAGGCAGATTCAACAGAGAAGAACCGGCATAATAACTCTGATAGTAACTCTTTTTAAAAAAAGAACATACAATTGTAAATATAAACAACGACTATTGTAATATATATGTCGCAGGCGGATTGTTTAATCCGCTGTATTACATAACGGCTAGCCGTTTTACAAAACAGGGCCGTTTTGCAAAGCGGCGGTTCAACGATTAGCCGTATTGAATGCGGATCAGCAAAGAGCAGTCCTTCTTTAAGGGCTTGCTTTAGGATCTTACCTGGCTAAACCATGGCCAATATCTAAGTTTCTAGCAGCTATAACTTGAGGTGCTTGGAAACTTGATCCTTGAGAGAAACCTGCTTTTCCTGGAGGTGGGGGGAGGTAGCTGTGAATTGAAATATTTATACATTTAAGTACAAAACTATGTCGTTTCTTTGTGTAAGCTTTATTAAAACTAGTAAATGGAATCTGATTTGGATTTATTATAGATAGAGTGATTGAAATTTGAATAGGATGGCTTTTTACGGATAGGTACTCTTTGGCTGGCGTGGAAGCAACGTTTGGACTTTAGACTAGTTATAAACATTGATAACTTGACTTATTTTAATCATTAAGATACAATAAACTTTTTTACCTACTATAAGATAGGTTCAAACAAAAAAATTTGATATAAAATATCTCGTAACATTATTACTCGTAAGATTTAGAAAAATATGTAAAGCGGAATTTATGTAATATTTATCACATGTACCTTTTTGAAATTGGTGGCTCAGCAGTTACCACCATGAAGACTGCAGACATAACGATAAAACCCTGAAAAAAAAAATGTTTTTAATCTTAAAGTACATACTTCAAACGATCCTCGAAAATATTTTTTTATATCATCGTAAATTAGGTATACTTTTATTTAAGTTAAATTTCCTCGGATTCTATTTTCGAACACATGTTTTTATAGAATAAATAGAGAACACTTTTTTAAATTTTGAACGTACATTTTTGAATTTAGTGTCAATATTTTTTTTAACTCATCAAATGAGGTTATATGTAATAATAAAATTAAAAAACCTACCTTCATATTGAAAGTGAAACCAACAGTTGTAACTGATGACACTGTGACACAGTTTAGGCTTTATATACAAACTAACTAGTTTGTGAGAAGGGGCTGAAAAATTAGCTGTCATCAATGAATAAAAGATCTCAAGGCGGATTGTGCTATGGAAATGTATGGAGTCGAAGTTTAGTGATATAAAGAGCTTTTTGTTGTTAAATACATGGCGGCCGCTTTATAGGTACATCTAACATCATCTAACATCATCAGTCTCACACTGAGAAATACGGGCATAATTTTTTTTCTAGGGTGCGGAGTTGATAAGTTTATATGTATTTATTTACAAAAAATCTATGTAATAAAACCGTTACCTAATTGCCATAACTAAAACTCAGCTTAGTGTAGAAAAAGATGGCGGTGTTTAAAATCGCGTTCAGAAGTATTTATTTGATTCAGGCATTATTCAAGAGAAAATCTTATTAACTCCCACGGGACAATAACTTTGTTGTATGAATAAGTATTTAAATGGTTGTTGTTATGTAGATATCTAACTGTTGTGCCTTATTATTGTAAAAGAGTTCTTATAGTTGGCTTGAAGTTGTGTTACAAATTAAACTTCTTAGAAAAGATGGCCACTGGAATGGAGTTCCGTTCATTATATTATATAGTTAGTAAAGGAATAGTTCTAATCCTACGTTTTATTCAATTAATTAAAACGATTCATAGATAATTCAAAATGTAGCCTTCTTGCTTACTTGCTTGCTTAACTTACTTTCGTAAGTTCATAAAAAACTCATATAACAGACGACTCCATGTGTTTCACAGTTCAAAACTAGGGTGTTTCTACAAGGACAGATCGTGAGTTTCGTCTTCCTTACCACGTGACCTTATACTATATTACTTATAATATGTTATTCTGATATACATCTTTTTTGCTAGGACTAACTATGTTAAGATAAAAATAAATATTTTTTACATTATCCACATTTATGGAGTAAATTCTTATCAGCACATCATTATCGGTGGGCTTGCTTGCGTATCATTGTGTAGAAGAACATGCTTTTTACACTTAAATATGTACAGTTTTGGCTTCACTTTGGGACCGATTATTTGGGACTATCAGTCTATGCGTTATACGTCTATGCCAAACACTTATTCTTCTCTGCTTAAGAACCATCCACGAACTTCGCACTCTAAAAGAATAATTCTCGAAATCGGTTCTGCTGTTATCGAGTTAGCAAGACATTGGGATATTTATTTTTATATAATTGTAGATTAATAGTAAGGATATTAGTATGTCGTATTTCCAACAGAAAAGAGGTTGCAATATGGTCTTCTAATAACACACTGTGCTAAAAACTCTTAGGTAACAATTATTTTTGTAAATATTTCTAGTATCAAGTATACTGTGGGACTCATGGAATCGATTATAAAAAATAGATCGTTCTTTCATATAAGTATTTTATTTAATTTCACAATAACAACATAATGTAAAATGTCGATAAATAGTAAAGATAACAAGCCATCGTTTTAATTAATAATTAGTTGATTTTATTATTTTTTTAATGACAGTTGCAAAGTAAAAAGCGCTTGGGTACAGACTTAAATAAAAATACATTTTTTATAACATAAATGGCAACACTTAAAAATATGTATAATGTAGTATATAGGTAATAAATTATTCAGTTTCCTTGTCCTCGAAATTTCTAGTAAAGCCGTTTGAAGAATTTGTGACCGCTTCTTTTATTATTTTCTACTTTTCTAACATCGCCAAGAAATTTAGGAGCTGTAAGAAAAAAAAATTGTACCCTTAACGAAAGTTAATTTTTTATTTATTTTTAAATTTTTTTTAAATTCAGTCGTATTTATGATTATCTGTTTTATAGTATTTTCTGTTAACGCGGAGTCAGAAATACGACATCTATGGAAATTTCTAACGAAAAACGAGTAGTATACACAATTATTTCGCATTGGTGTTTATGAACGGTACATGTATGACTATAATATATAAACTAATAACCGCGGGTAAAAGGTAGTCACAAATACTTACTGCTTGAGGTGGTCCCTTATTAATTTTATAAGCTTTGAATGTATCGTAGAATCGCTTAGCATATTTCCTGTCATCGTCAGGGATAGGTCTGGAAGTTAATATAGGACCCCTTTCGCATGCACAGCATTCGAGGCTTATATCATTTTCCGTAGTCTTTATATAGGGTTTCTCTTGCATAGCGCTCCTGAAAAATATGAATTATAATAGTTTATCTGTGGTTGCGTAATTTTTTAACGAATGATCGAATTGCGTCACGACGGTGTTGAAAAAGGTTTTATATAAAAAAATAATTCAATAACTCTTTGTTCTACGTATCTACCTGTACTATAAAAATCTATGCGCCTGTCCTTAAATAATAAGCAAATTATGAAAGGAATGTATTGCCATGTGTTTGTTCTTGGACTATTTATTTTGCCCATTTTTTATTATTTTAGATTTGTTTCTGAATATAAGAACAAACATAATAAATATAACTTACCCCCAACTGGCTATAAATAACATTACAATGAGTTTTAAAATCATTTTGGTTTTGTAAATTATAAAATATTGACAATTAGTTTCTATATAGATGATTAATCCCGAGATAAATCTCAGGATTTAATACCATAAATTGCCGCCTATCCTGTCTATCCCGCCTTTTTATACAGCAAAATAAAAATATGATAATCATATGTAAATAAAGTAATTACTATTGATGTTGGTTGGTAGTACTTTTATGATTTTCATGGCAGTCTCAATTTGAATAATTTGTTCGAAAATTACAAAAAACTCTTAATATGTTAAGTACAAAACAATTACTAAACTTCTTTGCCTAAATATGTCACGAAAAAAGACTAATAACATGTAATAAATCTAACAAATGTAAGTAATAAAATATAATGTATTTATTCCAAACACCTACTTTAAACTAAAGAATTAACAATTATTTCAGAAGTGACCCGTGTGTAGTTTAATCTGTTTATCACAGTTATTTTTTTTTATTACATAGTCTGTTTTAAATATGAACGAACAGTTGACAGGAGAGTTTTGGCGGGAATTGTGCGGCGTCTATATGTAATCTCGATTGAATATTCCTTTTTTGGTCCATAAAGTGATTTAATGTATGATTGTGATAGTGTATCATGCAGTAAACTAGCTAATAAGTGTCCAAGAAATGAAGAATTCATTTGAGAGCGCTTAGTAGCGCCGTTCCGATTGCTCCAAGATTCGTC
>DWAJ01001391.1:0-22676 GCA_018238005.1 Eurema mandarina | reverse complement strand
ATTACACTATTTCTACTTTATAAATTGTTATGTGACATATAATATTGCATACAGAACTTTGTAACGTTATTTTATTGAAGAAAAGAATACTTAACACGATCTGAAGTAGAACGCCTCGAGTTCTATTTTCGTCATAATATATCAATAACTGTCGCAAACAATATATTATTTATAACAGGGTATGAGCATCTGTGCATTGAGAAGAATTGGTACCAATCGATTTGTCGGCAAATACTCAAAGCAATCGAGTGGCTCGCCAGATGACGTATCGGTTGCACAATGCTGGATAAAGGGTTGCATACCGATGCAATTCATTCCACGGTCAATGTAACCCTATACTTGGCAAAAACCCTTCTCCATTTCAGCACGTGTGCATTAGCCTATATTGATTGATGACGTCCTCAAAAATCACTTCTATTGTATTCAATACTGATAACAAGAGAAATATAGGTACTTGAAAAATGTAAGTTAAGGTCGGTTGGTGTTGGATAGTAAAACTTGCAATGATTACTTAAAGTTTTTCTTGCTCGTTGAACATATATGAGTACGTAGATGTATTTACGCAGTATCTACATTTAGATACCTACTCTTATGTCTCTTATAATTCGTTTAAAGTTATTTAATGAAACAAATGTAAAAGACTGGGGTCCACTATGAGAGGAATATTATTATTAGTAATGTGAAGAGGATGCAGCCTAAGCAAATATTGCAGTTTGCCCACTGGCGCCTGTAACCTGATAGCTGTTTTAATAACATTGCCAAAGTTATTGAAAGTACTGGTCAAATAGTACTAAAACAAATATGGGACTTTTTGACAAACGAGATACTGTTCGGTGTAAACAGAAATTCCAATAAATAGCTTTTACAGTACTTATTTTAAAATTAATACTGTTACATTTACACGCTTAGCCGTTTTTCACACGGTTGGTACATATCAGGCTATGACGAAAAATCAGCGTCAGGTTAAATAAGCAAATTACTTGACGACAAAACGCCAATGCCAATGGGATTTTAGCGCGTTTCCTTACGTGAGGGAAAGTACTGGAAGCCCATTTTACTATTCCTTACGCTCTCTTCTTTCCATTATTCTATCAGGTATCCCTTTTGCTCAATTATCCTTATATTAAAGATAGCAGTAAATTCAGGTGTAATTGTGCCTAGTGCTTACGTTAAAGTACTTTTCGAACTCAAAAAAGCATGTGATAAGCGAATAAGTACGATTTCGAGTTAATGCCGATAACAGTAGCAGGAACATGTTTCAATAAAAAATGATTGTATATTTTACATAACCTTTTTTGCATACTTGATTGCGAGGGACTATAACCGTAAATTCTTGGCCGTATTTCTGTGTTTCATAGTGCTAACAGTTATACCCAACTGCCTGGCCGTTTATTTAATGTTACAATGTTACATTGTTGCTGAATTATAATTTTACAGCACGTGTCAGGCAAAATAAACGGAGAGTAATAACGAATGTTATTATATTTAATTTTTGGTTGCAATAAATCTTACCTACTTTAAATAAAAGCATTCAGTTTTTTTTAATATAGGGGGAAAACGAGCAGATGACTTCCAAAGGAAAGTGAGCTCTGTCCATGAATACACTTGAAACTTGACCTTTATTGAATGAATTGGGTTGACCTTAAAAAAAAGACAACCAAATTATGAAAATAAGTGAACCTTTTTCCATGCTAATATACGACAAGACTATTTAAAACCAAATAGGTTTTATAATCTACAGTGAACCCATTGTTCCAAAGCGCAGGTACAAATTAGTGATGAGGCGTCCATCAATCGCGATGGTAGTCGGTGATAGCCCGCTCCCAATAAAGACATTATTTACAAAGAGACACAGCTAGATTGACGATTTGGTCTCCGCATTTTAATTAACGATGTCAACGCACGAGGGTTGCCGGTTCGATGTAAGAATTAGCTTAGCATGAGAAACGATGTTTTGATAATTGATACTTGCGTTTTTACAAGATTCCTCATGGATAAAATTTTGTTTGGAGGACAATAAAATCATAAATAAAAACCGTTATCATACTTTTTTGCACGACCATCAAATCTGGATTAGTTTTTACTTGAGACTTGAGACTTGAGGATTGCTATGCGTCTGTTATAATAGTATGAATATACTACTTTTAATAGAGCTTTAATACATTTTTCATATGTTTTATGGTTATGCTGCGGAAACGTATTGTTTACGATTCTTAATGTATTAAAACTTTATTAAACGTAGTATATTCATACTATTCTAACACGTCCATAAAATATTAATCAACATGTATGAAAAATAAGTACATACAGATAGCTGGATATGACATAGTTTTGTACTCGTAATATATCAGGACTCGCATAAATATTCCACATTCCTTACCCTGGACGCTTCACACGTTCAAAGTCAAGCATGCAACCTCTTTCATATGCTTGTCAACGTGTCATAAAAGCGGAAAGTATAATTCAACGTGGTCATTGTCGATACAGCGGTGCAGTAAAAGGCTTTGCCAGTATTATGCAGGGCTAATGAAGCATTCCAGCTTCCTGCGCGTATTGATTGAGCGGCATTCGCAACCCGGAAACCGCTTTGTTATACACGATGGCTAAACGAAAGGGTTATTCGGAACCTATCAGTATGTTAATTCACGCTTAGTTAGCTTTTTGCTCGAGAATATACATCATCGAATTGTATGCAGTAAAAATAAACTCAATAATATCGCCGACTTATACTTTACGTTAGCTTTAGGTACAAAATATTATGACTAGCAGCGCCCCGCGGTTTTACCCGCGTTAGACCCGTTCCCGAAACAATACCGGGATACAAAGTAAAAATATAGCCTATGTTATGCAGTGATATGTAGCTTTATAATGAAAAAAGAATGATTAAAATCGGTCCAGTACTTTTTAAGTTTATTCGATACATACCAAAATACAAATCTTTCCTCATTATAATATTAGTGTAGATTATGTTTTGACTTTTTTAATAATTAGTAGTTTAGCAAAAATTATTCAAAAAGTATTCAAATAAAGGTATATAGCAATATACATACAAAATGATAGTCTATCCATCAATAAGAGTTGGAATATACGAACCAATATGAGTATTTTATGACCTTAATCAAAATATGTAAACAAGATTATGTGCGCATAATTCTTGTATCGGGTTAAATGATCACAGCTATTTGACCACAGAGCCGTTTTGATCTTCGTCGTAGCGGGGGATGGCGCCCACCCATAGGTGAAGACAGCCAAATAAACTGTTCGTTACTAACAGTAAATCAAATTAATGTGTTATTTGTTTAGTCTTAGAACGCCTTCTCTAATTTATGGGAGATAGTTTCCTTTATGGAAATATGTACCGTATAAAGTAGAAAAATTTAAGTAAGTATTAAAAATATGATATCAAAGATGTTTATAATGTCCTTGAATCAAGGAAGTAATGATCCAATTTTTAAATAAACCTTGAATAGATACTAACCCAGACAAATTTTTATTTATTCTCAATTACTTGAATATAAAACGAAACCGCAGTTAAAATGTCGTCTATTACTTACGACGCAGTAGTTTACAAGCGCTGTAAAACCGGTCTTAACACAGTCGAAATAAACAAATAATTCGTTTACATCAATTGGAGAGGGAACGTTTTCAACGACAGCTCTTGTAAATCTATCTAAGATAGCAATCTTGATGTACGCACGGATGCAAACGGGATGCCCTCCGGACCTCAATTTGATTTACGGAAACATTTCAAGCTCAAAGAAGTATAGACGTTTAGCTGGACGCTTATCAACAACTCATCTCAATTGTTTTGGTCAATCTAGATCGACGAGATCTTATCAAATCTGAATAAAAGCATAGAAACGAAGTCAATCATTGTCAAAGACTCTTTTGTGTAAGCCGATTTCGTTGATCCGTTGTATATTTAAAATTTTAAAACGAACAAAAATACTTTGAATATTGCTTACCACGATTGTAAAGATATTATATTAGCTACGGTTCTGTAACTTTATATGAAAAAATATATTGAATTATTGTTATTAGATATATCTAACAGCAATAAATAACGTCCTGTGTTCTAATGCCGTTTAGTAATTGTAACTAATCTAATTTTACCCGGAGCCCCTTTGTGGGTATACATCATATTAGGAAGGACCACGCTTCATAAATAAATTGACTACACGGGGAGCCGAAAGCTAAAGAATGAAATTTATAGAGGGCTAATACAAACAAGGGCAATGTCCCACTGCGCTCCGTACGATGTATCTAGCGATGCAAATTCGACCATTCCTTGACACGTATTTATAGACCTTCTCGAAATAAATAAAAAATATAGATCCTCATCGCAGATGAACTTGATTTATGCTATCAAAAGCCCTTGAACAATAATTGAAATGATATAAAGCTTACGTTTATTGAATGATTAAATTACAGCCAATTTACGTGTGTAATTTAATTGATTATCAATTATCGCTTGTATTCGTCTGGGGATACACGCCGTGAGCTTATCCGTCTTAAAGCAATGTTACAATGCAGACCTTTAACGATGCGAGCTATAAGTCTCAAAGATAAGAATTATAATAATATTTCATCGCAATATTAAGCGCCTTAATTTTTTTTGATCTCCGGTTTGTTAGATGATCTTTGGAAATAAACTAAATTAATTTACATTTAAAATAAACTTAATTAATTTATATTAACACTTAAACCATCAGCACTAAAACAACGTATATAATGAATTTTTTTTTGTTTGATCTGTGGTTCGATTACTAATAAAAATAAAGGACTGGTAAATATGGCACGTGTTCGCATCACATGCAATTTTTGGAAGACCTGACAAAATTCTCCTTTATCAAAAAAATTACTTCGCGATGCTCGCTAACGACCATCCCTGCATTTGGCAGATGTTGTTTTTGGTCATTAGAGTCGAAAAAAAAATCAATTAATAACCACCGTTTGTGTATAAAATTGATTACTGCTTCTGAACCTGCGGAGGCCTCGGCGTCGTCGACCGATGAGAAGGCATCAATGTGAGCCTGAAAATTGTAATTGTATATTGTCTAATCGAGTTTCCGACGTGCCTGTCTCTTTCTAGCAAATCTAAAACAAAGGTAGTGCAAGAGAGATGCCCGTTAGGAAGTAAATGGCGCTTCTCCTCGCGACTACATTTTGATTGATGAACAGAGAAAACGCCTCAAGTGAGTTCATCACGCCCAAATTTAATTTAGAAGAAATATGAAAATGTGCAGGCTATTTATTACATTTTGTTTGTTTTGGCATACTTTTTTTCCAAAAATTCAATAACACACTCCATAATTTTATCGCGACAGGTACAGTTCGCAACGAAATACTAAAAAATAATTCAAAATAGTAGGTATATTCCTTACCGAAAGCTGTTATATCTTTATGTGGCGTCTTATTGAAAACAAAAACTATAAGTGGTGTCGAATATATTTTATGACACAATTTTTTGTTGTTTTAGGTTAAAAGTGTAGTTTAATATCATTATGACGGTCAAACGTTTTGTGGAGCCTAAAATTAAGATAAACGTCGCCTATTATGTCCACTTAATACGAAAACGTTTCGGAGCTATAAACATAATGCTTTTAATCATAGTAGATTGGGGCTAGACCCGTAATGTTTGTTAAATGGGGAACAGAGACATAAAACTCCTTTAGAGGTTGTGAAGAAGTGATAAAAGTATTTTACGCGGGCATTAAATATTTATTTAAGTACCTACGAAATGTTATTAAAATAACGCAATAGATTATAAAAAACTGTTAATTGTGAAATAACATTTCATTATTTCATTGGAGTTTAAACTATGTCGCTTAGCCTTCTCTGCCGACAGTACTTACACTTTTATCAAAAAATCTAATACGAGTTTGTAAGTTGGTTTTTACAGAGTTAATAATTTAAAATTTAACACTTCTGGCTTATGTAATGGAAAACAACACACAAAACTTGAATAAAATTAGATGCCCGGCTATCAATTTTGTTACCGCTAAGCTGTCGACAACTCGATACAATATTTTGTACTAATATTATTTCTTTCTCCAAAGCTCTCGTAAAAGCATTAAGTTAACATCATTTTGTGGACCCTTATAATCTTTACAGTCAATTAAATTTTGAAAAAAATATACTCTACTTCTTTCTCTGTTCTGTAGCTCATCATTTAGAGATTTATCATAAGTAAATAGATAATATAGTAAATTGAATATTTTCTCACAAAAACAGCCCGCGAGCCGTGAGTTTATGTAATGACACCGGAACCCTTTGTCAAATTATAATGTTTATACAAGAGATAAAATTACCGATTACTATACCAATGTTATAGGAAGCCATAAATCGGAGAGAGTAAAGGTTTTTCCATACCGTAAATAACAAGGCGATTTTGAGAAGTTTTACACAATTCTAATCAAATGACATAAGATAAAATTGTAAGATAGATAAAAAAATGAACATCGTGAATATCTAATAAACTGTAATGAGATCAGATAAAAGCGTCAGATTCCGTTTCTCACTTCCCTGTCACACATAACATTTTAATAATGATGTCATCATGAAAGTAAGATACGAGATTGACGATAGATGTATGGATAATGCATATCTCGGAATAGGTCGCATGTAAAACTTAATCCAACAAGTCTGTGGACGTGACATAATGCGGTGTACACCGTTTCCGAGGCGGCGTTATCTAAGAGAATTCCATCAAACTTGCTACTAGCTGATATCAGACAAGCAGATGTATTGAACTTGTTATCTCGGTTTGCGTGGGTGGACGGCACGCGACCATTGGCAATGAACGGCGTCAATGCAACCCATTGTTGGAGCACTCAGCCCCTACACCGAAGTGGCACACGCCTTAACTTCCGTATTTACTTTCCTATAGTTAACACTAACAGTAGTGCTGCGTGATTACGTATTATTAGCTATTATGCATCTTCTTTTAAATAAGTTCCTTATGCATAAAATATATAGGTCCTATCATCACTACACATACTTTATAGTAATAAAGTCGCTTTCTCTGTACCTATATCCCTATGTAAGCTTAAATCTTTAAAACTATGCAAACGATTTTCATGCGGATTTTTTTAATAGATAAAATGAATCAAAAGGAATGTTTATATGTCTTATACATGTATAATATATCCGAGCGAAGCAGGGATCCCTAGTATACGTATAAGATACAATTGAATAGTAACATGGAGATAAATAGAAACTGTCTAATTATATTACATTGATGTCGCAGCCAAACTGGGAAGACAGCTTGTCGCAGCAGCTACGATGTTTATCGTATTAAATACAAGATCTAACAATGACTGACACATCAGCTCATTACCATAATTATGCTTTCAAATTTCGAAGATTGATTGCTTGGCAAACTGAAGGCATTTCACACTATACCTCCAAATTGTTAACAAGCCCTTGGTATATTAGCATGAGTATTGTTTATTTGTTCTTTGATAAAGTTTAAAAATTTTAAAATATGACCATTTTAATCTAAACTAGCAATATAAAAAAATTGTTTGTTAGAATAGGCTATAAAACGACTAGACCAATATCAAAGATTCTTTTGCTGTTCCGCTTTTAATACGTATTTTTGAGAAAAACCACGGTTTGTAAACGTTTAGTTAGTAATTCAAATGTACATACAATAAATATGATACTTACTTACAACTAGTGTGTGCAAATGTATTCGTCTAGCTTTTCGTGCGTTTCCGTGAGTACCTAAATGAATACTTAAACTTTACGTTTTACTTTAGTTCTAAATTATTACCACTAGGATAGACCTCGGTCAAATGTTTGCCTACCCACAGTAAAAATAATTTTCTTTATATTATTATTATTATATTTTTTTGAATAGACCCTACTCAGTGCTTTTACCAATCCAGTCATTCTGTTTCCAAATTTTTTTAGTGATAAGGCCGCCTATTACATTCCTTCTACTGTGTATATGTAACATGTACTGTAAATGAAATAAAGGGTAAATAAAATAATTAAAAAAAGTTCAAAACTCGGAAGTTGTATCATATAAAAAATACTTATTTTGCTCGCTTTGTTACAAATTATCGGTATTGAATCTGTGAAGGGTGCCAATGGATCACGCAATGCAACGCTGAATCATCGTATGTAGAACGCTAAATCAAAGAGGGTCGATCGTATTGATAATATATTATACAATAATATTTTTCCGTACTAAATATAGGGTTAAATAGTGCAACATGATTTATTATTGTGTACGTATAATGATGAAGTGAACAAATTAGAAAAAATATATCTACAAGCTCTTGTAATTTGCGTTGTTTTATTTTGTAATGGCAACTCATTGTTAGTTTTTATCGAAAGAACTTATTAGCGGAGTTATACTCGTATACGCAGTTCTGAAAATTTGCCGTCTGGAAGGTCTTATTGTTTTCAGAATAGTTTCTTATTATAGATCTATACTTCAGATCATAAAAATCATCTTTCTGAATATAGTCATAAATTGACACATTATATGGGTTTAAGGTAGTTTCTATGATTATAAATGTATTTCTGAATATCTTCACATATGACCACACAGTCTAATAAACCAGAAAATGATAATTTAAGTAATTGAATCACATCCTAATGATATTTACCTTTGATTGACGCCGGTGCTAGGTTAATGATGTACAAAATAACCCTGAACCCTTCCAGGTAGGGTCGACCCCCGGCCAAGAACCACCCTACGAGACTCACGAAATTACATACTCATTTACTTTTTAATTTCAAATTATTACTGTTTATTTTTATTAATGACATTGCTTGATTATACTTGAATTTATAGAATCGAAAAGTCTACACGAATAAAATAAAAAAACATCGTCTCGCGTTCAAAAAAGTTTATCAGACGATTCTAAAAATAAACTAAGCAGTGGACGTTTTTAAATCAGGATAAGCTAGAAACATGTAAGCTTTTCAATACACATACATACCTACGTACCAATAGCTATATTTATTCAAACACTTACTCCAATTATTTACAAGATAGCTACACAAAAATGTGACGCTTCGCTATGCGTACATTCATTCCGATGTTATTTTAAGATTCATATATTAATGCAGTTGTTAGAAACTGGTACAAACTAGTTGGAGCACTACAAGTGCACTATAAAAGCGACATTTTGTACTAATCACTATCAATCTCTGTCACATTGATGACAAATCACATGGTGGAATGCGAGCACGTGGCGATCTAATTAATTACCATTTTTCAATTTCTCGTTTCTTATGATTTCATAAGTTGCCAATTATCCGTTTTTAACCAAGTTCAAAAACGGAGGAGGACTTCCAAATTATAAAATATATAAAAAATCATTTCTATATACTACATGAAAATACGTCTTACTTTGTGCGAAGCAAATTTATTTTTTGCTTTTTAGTTTAAAGTCAGTTTATTTTTGTTAAAAATTATTTTATCTACCTTTGTTATCGTAAAATTAAAATTGATAATTTGGCAGTTAATAGAAATTTTATTATTAGTATAACAAATATAATTTCTGTATATATAAATAACGGTTGACAAACTCATAGGTAAAATATGTTACCTATCTAAAATCTTATAATTAGGACCTGAAAGATTGGCTGTTATAATATTCATCTTGTTACGGTACAGACAACACTGGTGGATTAACCAGCACCAGTAATCCAATAAGTTACACTCATTTATACCCAATAAAAGTTATTTAATGCATCGAATACACTGTGGCCAATAAAATAAATCAAAAATCACTTACAGCGAGGATTTATTGCATCCGAGCCCTGAGCAAGTGTGTCCTGTATTTAATTTCGGCAAGACCTTTGCCCTGTTTGTCGGATGTATTTATAGGGCGTAATAATGTATTTTATATAGTAATAGCGACCCGCGACTTCTGCTGTTTTTTATCTAACAAAGACCTACTTATTATTATGATGTGTCAGATAGGTACTATCTCAAATTTTAGTGTGAGAATGTGAATAGATAGTGTGATACTTCGAATTCTTAAAATTAAGAAGTATGAATTAGTTGAATGTGCCTATGTATGTAAGTATTATGCAGATCAATGCACTTTTTATGGCGATTGACTAATACGAGTATGCTCATAATGATTGTACAAAAGGAACATTTACAACACAATGAAATAACAATGAAAATATTAGTAACAGTGGAATAAAGACGGTGAATATAAAAATAAATAGATAACTCAAATAAATATATTTTATACTTCGCATAACTAATATTCTAAATACTTTTTGTTCAATTTTTTATACTTCCTTATGATGCTTTATAATATTAAGATCTCAAAACCGACCCATTTAAAGGTCATAGAAAGCAACTGTTTACCAACGTTAAAAGTTACCTAGATAAACTTTTATGAATGTCACTATAAATTAAACTATTTTATTTGGTCTCGATAACTTGCGTAACTCGTGATATAGAGACTGCCTTTTTATTATCCGATATAAGAGATAAATTATTCTTGACTACATACCGATACGGTAAATTTGTTTTTCGATAAATGATTATACCAAAACAGACATTGGGTCTACATTTTTGAATTAATATAATCAGGAGACGCGCCTGCTCGTTTTCCCTGTCTTATTTTATAGCTTATATTATTATTACTATTATATAAGAGCAGGCTCTAACTAGCCTTTTATGTGCCCCCTGTGCGAGTTTTCTAAACTGCGCCCTTTGATAAATGTCCTAACCAGGACAGTAAATGGACGAATGTACATAAAAAACTATTTATTGTTTACCAAGTTGTAGGTAGGTATTTAGGAGACTTCTTAAAGATAATTTGTTAAAAATTTACGAAGATCTCGTAATTTCTTGCGCCTCTCCAGGGTCTGCGCCCTGTCTCTGGGCACCGCTGGTACCGCCCTATTTCCAGCACTGTATAAAAGTCCGTAATGGTTCATTCGTCGTCTATACATACGAGTATCAGTTGTTAGTTGGGATAACAATTAATAAACACACTCGTGACCACCGAAGGGTGTCGTGACCGCGGCGTCTCTGGCCCGGCCCGGCCGATTGAGATATCAAAATTCGCGATGCCGTCGCTCGATTGAGATCATTTGTTTTATACACGTGCCTGAAGCGATCTTTTTAGGTTTCACTAATCTTAAGTACCACGAAAGAATTATTATGCTTATATTGCTGAATAAAGGCTAAAATATATAATCTATTTTAAATACATATTTACATTAGTTTTAAAACTTTTCTTGTACTTTAAATAATGAAAAGCATAACACCACCATATCATAATAACACTGTTTAAATAAAATAACAACGTTGTCATTACGTAACAATATTTTGTAATAGTTGTTTCCACTATAAAAAAAGAAACTCCACAATATTTTAGTTATATCTTAAAAATGTCTCCAATAAATATAAACACGAGAACTCATGTAAATGAAAGCAAGTACCCACAAAGGTATGTAGAACATTTCATTATAATAACAAAACTGTGCTCTAATAAAGTTTCCCGTATCGACCTAAAAATCACATAAAAGCTATGTATTTACTGTGTCGCTTCTAAAATACATTCCACATTAAACTTAAGTTAATGTTTGCGGGTACAGAAACGTTCAGTACATTTACATAATTTTGATAGTATCAGGTGTAGATATCGCAACTCGGGCCAACTAACGTCGTCTTAATAATTCTAAAAGAAACGAATTACTCAATAAATTATTCCCCATACCTTTTAAAATAACGCATTGCTTTATTGCCCATTCCCGCATCTATTTACACTCTCTCAAGTAACATTGCTATCAGCGATCTACGTAATGGCAAGAGCAGCCAACTAATTGTTTTATTTGAACTTTACAAATTGCTATATCCGTTGCATAAAGCTCACGAGGCTACGCCGATGAAATCTGCCCTGATTTATATTTTATTGCCTTTAGATTTATCAGGTCCTTAAGCGTTTAGTACAACTAGATACAGTATTTTTAAATTATATCTTCATACAGTTCTTCCGATGGTTCTGATAGCTGTTTAATGTTTATGTTGTAAATAAACAAATAAAAATGTGATTAATGTTTTAATTAATTTTAAGTAGTAAATAAAATAGAGCATACGTAATATAATGTTGGTATATTTCAATGTCAAATCCCATTTCATACTCGTTTCGTTTATATGTACCTACTCACTTGTTTTTTCTAGTTAAGGTTCTTTAAAGTTTCGAAATCTAAAAATATATTTTAAATATATTCAAGTAACACTGCAGTTAAAGTTTTTAACTACACTTAGTAAGTATCGTGAATTATACGAGAGTTTTTACATTAATGAGTCCATTATTTAAATAAGTCTCGATTTCTTTCATTACATATCAACAACTTTTATATGATGTTACATTTATCTTGTCTTTGGATTGAAAAGGAGATTAAGACATCACAATATTTATATAACCCCCAAGCATGGGTCGAACCATTCAATTTTACAGCGCAAATCTAGATAAAGCTTAGCGTTTCAACGCCTCGCCACAATGCCTCATGGCAGCGATCTTTAGTAAGGCTTCACATATACATTTGTTTACAAAACAGACTTTGTATTAAAACCAATACAGGTAAACTTAACAGTCTCCTTTCGTTCATATTCACACAACGACGCTATACACGTTCATGTTATTCTAATTTAGCGCCTTTACGCGATTTACCGAATAATATATGTATCAATCAATCAAAATGTACACAAAAAGAAAACCTTGGAATCGGCAGCTGCATCCATGTAAACGATTACATTTGTAGGTTACTAATAAAAGTGGAAAAAATCACGCATTCATCGACGCGCGACAGAAGTGGCGCACGCGCTGAGATCAGCATTCCATTTAAAATAATCCCGACTACACAAAGAGTAATGTTTATTTGACCACATCATTAATATTTATACATTCCTCAAGAACTCAAGTTTAATACGATTTTTAACTTGAATTTTTATCCTTTTTATTCTAGCTCTATTCTATAGTACCTTGCAGGAATCCCTTTTATTCTATACGTTAGAATATGTGGTATATTAGGTACAAAGATGAATCTGAAAAAAGAAAAATATTTAAAATCTATACGACGCAGTTTTGCGTTATAATGATTAATTTAACTAAACTGACTTTGTTTAAAGTATACTTTAATACTGACATTTACTAAACCAAATTTATTACCTCTTCAAATACAAGATAAGATTTGAACATACTGGCGATAGAGGTGCGATAAAAAACATTACTAAATATAAAACAATACGACAGTGGAACTAAAGAAATTAACTCAAGCAGTAGGCATGTTCAGTTGTTTGCATTTAGCCGCGTGAGTACAGATCTCTATCAAATCTACTACTCGCCCACCACAAACGTATTAAACCGTACGTGTTAATTCTATAAGCTTAAAAATGAACTCTATTCTTGAAGCAATAAGAGCTATAATAATAATGTTTCGATAGGAACAAACCATAAGAGTTTGTTTTCGCACTTGTTGAAGCTTTTGTCGTATTATCAGAATCGAATCTGCCGCTCGGTTTTACGGTAATCGTACCTTATACTGTACGTCTTAAACAAATATATGTTAATCGTTACTTTTAGTAGCCACTAGATGATAATAGTTAAGAAAACCTTTTGTGTAACAAATTTTGATAATTTTATAACTCGATCTATCTTTATTCAGTTAGTAGTAGGTAAACAAAAAAATTTTGAAACATTTTTGTTATAATAAAAATAAAACAACAATGTAACAAAGTTGACCCACATACATTGTTAAGTAATAACGCTTAGCGTAAATTAATACTAAACATGATATCGGTCGTTAAGACCCAATTACCTTATTAAAAATACTCGCATATCGAATCAAAAATGAGTCTAATTTTAATGTAATTAGTGAGTGCTCAAAATTCATGTGCGTACTCGCGGACCGTTGTACCCGCCCTGCAGCAGCTGTGTCCTCACAGAACTAAGCCTCTATTATCGAAGCCTCTCGCATAAACACGTCCCATAAAAGCCGACGGTGGACGAGCGTCAATTTATTTTTGAAATTAACCTGTCGTATGCACTTAAGGCACCCGCAAGTAAGCATGTCTCAAATGAATCGGTGCAATTTTCAGATGTCGATGGTAATTTTTATGTATTAATTATACAGGAGTATTACAAGTTTGTATCAATTTATACGTTTTTGCGACCGTTCTCACTCTACAGTTATACTAAGCACCTGTTTCGGGCTTTCGTGATGTTTACTTACGCAATTATGAGTCCTCAAATAATACCCGACATAAATGACCTATTTTTTGTGTTGTTTGAACGTTTTAAGCCATTATAGAATGGCTATAACTAACACTGCTGTAACCATATGCAGTTTTAAATATTGAAAAATATATTTGTATGTAAATATGTATGCAGTTCTTATCAACAAAACGTTAAGACTATGGAAATCGAAAATGTTCTTAGATCAATGGAGAAACGTTCAATCATATTTCTAATCTTACAACTGATATAGTAGTATCGACAAGAATATATAGACCCTTTCGATTTCTACTTAAAGGGGGCTCCGAGAAGGGGGGCACAAAGTTCGCAGCAAGGGCAGATGTACAGTGACACCTGCCCTTAATACTTTATCTCTTTTACTCTCCATTAAATTCCTATACACCTCTCTTTCCAGTAGCTACTTTTATGAATAATTAATTAATTTAGCCCATACCTAATAAATAAATCCAATAATAGAAACATTTCCACTTCGATTTTGAATTCTGCTTTGAATTAAATGTGCTAACCGTTTATGTAACAAAACCCATCTATATGTATCTATGTATTAATTAAGGTAGAAAGTACCTTCATTAGCACAAGGTATGTTGTCACACTGCGATCAGATGTCCGAAATCGAATTATTAGTAACAACAAGCAGGTGTCTCTTCGGCCATAATTACAAAATATTAAACTATAAAGGTTTTCATACGAAACCAGGCAGCGCCGCGCGTGCATCAAATAACAAATTCAGCCTATTAACATACTGTTTTCAAACTGAGCAAAAGGTACATTGTACTTAGTAAATACTCGTATGGGTACACTGCACTTTGACGAGTAGGTATAATTTACTCTACCAGTCTCAATTAAGAACTGAGTTTTTAATTAACGTAATCACCGAACATTCAAATGAGAGGAATTTATGGAACAATTTCAAAACAGGATAAAAATTATAAACCGCCTTCTCTGAATGAAAATGCGCTTCAAAGCTATTAATAGGAAAGTGCTGTTACGTCTATAGATTTTTTAAAAGATAGTCATAAATGATGCGAAGGTAAAACGTTGTAGACATTGCAATTTAGTAGTCTCGCGATACGTGAGCGCCGAACAAGCCTACTCGGTGAATAAATTGTACAATGGTTATGCTTTGTATCGATAAAGTTATTTAAGAACTACATTATTTCATAAGTAATCGTGCTTATCTATGCGCTCCCATGTTTGGCTAATATATTCGTTATTATTTATTGTTTTGGGGAATATTTTTCAATAAATTCGTTAACTTTTATGTGCATGAATTTTGTATTAAAGATTTATTATGAAAATCAGTATCAATTGATTTTGATATAGATAGATTTCTGAGTAAGTTTTAATAACGAATGCTCCACTTAAAGCAATATACGCGTGCGAGGCTCCCTAAGTAATTAATATGATATGCAACAAGAGCACTGAGCGCCGAGCACGGAGCACGTTAAAGTTTAACAAGTTTACGAGTGTAGCCGCTCGCGGTTTCAGGCGCGACGACTCGGGCAGGTGCCGCCGAGCGCACACTTCTTTCATTAAAATTAATACCAATGTCGCGTGTACATTCTTACTCGATAACGCCTCGACGTAATTAAGGTATGGTTTAAAACGAGCAAACCCGTCTTTGGCGAGTCGTGCGCCAGCCACGCGCCTCGACGCAGCGTTTAACAAGAATTTTTCTTACTCGTTTGTCGCATATCATATCAAGATTATATGACACAAAATATCGAGTTTGTTTATTGGCAATCAACGTTCGACGTTTTATTTATGCTGCCAGTTTTTCACCTGTTCAAAATTGGAGCCGTCGATCGACATTGCATTATAAAAGTTGCGTTGAAACGGTGACGGTTATATGAGTGGAACAAAGCTAATTATCTATTTAGGCCTATCTTATCGTTGAGACTAACAAGGTATCGTAAACCTATAAACGGTTGGAGGTTGTTTGGCGGCGGGCTTTTAACGAACTTTAAGGTTAAGGCGACTTCAAATACTTAAACAAAAACAGAGTGTGTTGCTCAGAACGATGTATAAGAAAATAGTTACTTTTTATTTGTACGGATCAACGTCAATGAACCTTAACAAAGACAATCGATGTATCGCGTTCAGTTGTCGATTCTATGTGTGAATTGATACAAAATCGGTAGTTTTATCTCGGACGTGATCATTGTTGGAGTGTCAAGGAGGCCCGTCTCTAGTGACGCCGCATTGTCCCGACATCCTCCTGCCCTCTACAATCCAATTGTCACAATCGATACGATTCCCGATATTTCCTTGTCAACGTAACACAAACATTTGCATGTCTGTGACGTACAGCGTGTGAAACCGACTCTCCCTTGTTTCAGCAATATTAAGATTCAGGCGTACTTTTTTAAACACTCTATTTACATAAATTAACATTCATCTAATATGAGAATAATTAGTTTATCTCTTTAATATGTATATTAAATCTTATTAACAGATCGTTACTAATAATTTAATACAAAGCGACAACTTAACAGCAAATATTATTAAAAGGACTCGTACTTTTTAAAGAGCTATGCTTAGTTTTGAGGCGTTTTCCGGTCAAGCATTACGAAAATCAGTGTCTATTCTAAGAAGACTTTTCGCTCTCGTAAGCTAAAACACAATACAAAAAAATAATTTTGCTGCATATTTTATATAAAATGTTTCACGTTTGAACCGCAACAATAGCTTTGATCAATCAATTAAAAGCGTTTTGAACATGTGTTAAAACGCAAATCATGGCTCGTATTTACATGTTTGATAAAGCTAGGCTTTGTATCGGGCGCGAACACGCTCGAGGGGAAATGTAAAACATTCCTTATTAATGCTTAATATCACCCTTTGACGCTGCGATCAATAGGAGTCACTCAACAAATCGTTAATCAATCTTTATTGGATAGAATCAGGTAGTTTCATTGTGCCAGTGATGCCGGCTAGTCTTTGAATGTGATTTATAGATGTGCATAATTTTTAAATATGAAATTAATGAAAGCTTCTCCTCAATGATTTGAGTCGGCTACCGATCGGCACAAAACACCGTTTGAGGATAATACAATATCCACTTTCAAGCAGACCGCAAGAGACTTTTTTTTTTTTCGGTAGAAGCGATATCGAAAGTTATTATCAACATTTACGGGGCGCTAATACTTTATAAGCGCTAATATTGACAATTAAATATGATGCTAGTTACTTTACTTGATCAACCTTCCGTATTTCCTTTAGTCAGCTCTAAAAAACATTTGTCAATGTCCTTGAGATACAGTACACAAAACTGTTACTAGTTCCATCGCTGACATTACACGCTAATTATAATTACACATAATATATCGTAAGTACATTTATACGTTTCCAGTTTTTTATAACTCCGTTGCAATGCGATCAGGAATGCGACCGGACAGACGAATAATACTCCTAGCAATCATAAAAACTAAATAATGAAGCCAGTTATCATCACCGCTATTTGTATTTATTTGTGTTAAATGGAAACCATTTCTTGGTATGTATATGTATTTATAGCGACATTTTATTCATCAAGTATAAGTTTTACATATAATATTTCGGTTAAGATTTTTCCAAATCTTCTAAGTCTAGTTTACTTAGTTTTTAGAATATTTGTGTGTGTGTGTGTTTAGATTATAATAATTCATAGAGCGGAGTGCTCGCTCAGCCAAAGCTCTTAAAATTAAAATAGAAAAAACAGTTATTTAAATAGAATGTCTACATACACAAGTAAAGCATTTCTAAATCTCAATCTAACAGTAAAACTAAAAGCTTAATTCGTAAGTCACTATATTTTGATTTTACTATCTGTATTAGAATGCAAATAGATACAATAATTTAGTGATCATTACAAAAGACATGTTTTTGTTACTATGATTGGTGGACAACCGTTTAATAGTCAAACATTTATTTGTTTTAGTCCCACACCGCTGAAGCGTAACGCTACAAAAGCAGATGATGTATTTCCCATAATCATCACACGAATCCCACGACAGATCTCGCAATTTGTTCGATGTAATTGTTCTATTTGCTACAACCGGTAATCGCTGAATATACACGAATGTCACAACATCATTAACGTTGGAATGGGGTGGAGTTGCTATCGTGCAGATGAGTACAGCTACAGTCAAATATATCTTTATTCAATTAGGCTTTAAACAAGCACGTTGAATTAGTTATTATGTTATAATATTAGGACACAAACCCAAGCACAGGCTGGGAACACAGTTTCTCAAGAAAAGATTAGTCAAGAGGCTCTGAAGTTTGTTTTTCTAATCAAAATAAAACGGTACATTAACTAACTATATGTAATTCAGGTATGTATATAAATATAGACAGCAATACAGAAATATATTTAAGGAAATATTATTTTTATGGGACACAAATGAATCGATTCTAATCTAATCTATATTCACTATTGTTATCACGGATAGAGCTTTGACCTTACTGTTAAATGCTAGAAAAATATGAAACTGATGATAAGATTTAAGTGAGTATGTAGAACACCACAAAATTATAACTCAAAATATTCATTCGCATGCTTATAAACTGAAAATAAATCATATGTACACTATTATTCCTTAAAGGATTATTTATCTATTACTAATATATAAAGCTGAAGAATTTGTTTGTTTGTTTGAACGCGCTAATCTTAGGAACTACTGGTTTGAATTGAAAAATTATTTTTTTATTGAATAGAAAATTTATCGAGGAAGATTTAAGGCTACATAACATCAAGCTGCGACTAATAGGAGCAAAGTCGCGAGCAACGGCTAGGTACTATATAAGTATGGTATACATTTCTATATAATCGTGATAAAAACTATTATTTATTGTCGTGTTCAATTCTTATTAATTGTACAAAAAACACGGAACCTATTAACGCCTTCCCACAGATCATATCCGGTACAATCATTACAGGGCTCATTACAGCAAGGGTGAAAAAACAAACGCTTGCTTTTTTATTTCTATCTATATTATCTATGGTACATGTATAATTTATATTTGTTAAAGAAAACTAATAATTTATAAATATCTATTGTTTATATGAAACTCTAAAAACGAATTTGGCACGTTAATTTTATTTATTTACTATCTTATTTCAATTCAATTTAATTGTTAATTTATACCTATAATTATAATTCTAATTTAAATTCTGATGTAATTTATTTTGTTCTATATTGTTTTGTCTTATAAATACCAAATAAACTTCTGCGGGGAGGGGGTGGACCTAGTGTCCTGAAATACGGCCTTGTAACCAATATAAATGCAAACTGTTAATGTATTGAAATATTGTGATTGAATTGTATTGAATGAATAAAATTATTATTATTATTATTATATCGTAAAAAAATCATTACCACCTCTATAAACTTACTTCGTACAAAAAGCATCTTGTCTACGACGAAAAACGTGTCAATAGAGCCAGTATTGAGATCAAATTAGCAATTTATATTTAGAAATGTAAATCACGCTTGTATAAATTAATATAGAAAGGGCTTACCTCGCGAAGAAATTAAAAGCATCGTCTAATAAATAGTGAATTAACTAATTACCAAAGCGACATCTAACTTATATATTTGAGTGAAGAATTTTAACGCTCCAAAGACCCGCTATGTTTACACGAAGTGATATCGCTGTTCAGTATTCCTAAACAGTCTTAACATGTTAAAATTAGTACATTATTTAAATTTAAAACTAATAAATTTTCTCCGCCACTTATCAGTGTGTGAAAGGTTCTATATGACTGAAGCGCAGCAAGATAGACTGATTAATTATTAATTAATACCGATGTTAATGTGTAAGCGTCTCCCGTGATTAATATTAAACAAGTTTTTATTATTTATAAAAGTGTACTCTGTTATTAATTACGATAACACAGCGTTTTTAAAATATTCTCGTCCGAGCATTATAAATATCACGATGATTACTATTAAGCTTCATTAAATTTATCTGAGAATACGTCAGAAACCAAGCAACGGTAACCACGAATTGATAAAAAGATAAATATCATTTTCTCTCATCCTCCGGTATGATATTTTTTATTAAGAAATATTTTAAATCGTCCCGTATTAAGATGCGACTGTGTCGATAAAGTGCTTATGTCGATTGATTTATTTAATTACTACCGAAATCGGATAGATTGTTATGCGATACTCACGCTTGAGCCTTTTATAAAAAAACCCCGAAGCAATCTCATCAGTTAATTCCTATAACATATTTTATATTATTTATGACATGCGAAGTATTTACTTTTTATGTGTTATTTAAATTTTATATCGGCTGTAGCCCGAGCGATCGTAGGTTAAGTTTTATTTCTTAAGTAGTATTCAGTGGTCATCTATAAAAAACTGGGCACGCGTTGCCTTGCCCATTCCGCCACGCTCCCCTATGCTCGCCAGGTACAGACCCGTACGTACGGAGGGAAGGGATGATGGAAAATAATAGGGGAAGAGAATTTTAAAATTTATATTTTTTGCAGCCGGCGCAGGTGATATAACGCGTGCGCGTGCGCCGCCGGCTCACTTGTGCGTGAAGTTTCGCTGCCGCCGCTCGCTACGAAAGCTCCCACGAAGCCTCCCTCACTCGATCGCCAGTGCTTTTCCGAGCGTCGCGCGGATCGGTTGTGTACTATCCGCGGAGACCGCGCAAACACGTAATATGTTGCAAGAAATACAACTCGTTCAAGGTCAAACAAACTACGTCGTCGTCTCATCGGGCTACCCATCCGCAACAGTAACCAAACCCACGATGGAGAAACGCGTCGTGCCCATCGCTCCGGCTCCTGAAAAGAATTATGTCACTCACGATACTCCTCCGAATCTTCAGTACAGGAAAAAAGTGCATTTTAGAACGAACCCTTACACGGGACCGCAAGCCGCATCCATCGCTCGACGAAACGCGAGGGAACGCAATCGTGTGAAACAAGTAAATGATGGTTTTAATGCGCTTCGCCGTCACCTGCCAGCTTCCGTAGTGGCCGCGCTATCGGGCGGCGCCAGGCGCGGCTCTGGGAAGAAGCTGAGTAAAGTGGATACTTTGAGGATGGTCGTCGAGTATATTAGATATTTGCAGCAATTACTAGATGAAAGTGATGCAGCTTTAGGAATTACTCGCGATCAGGAAAATAGAGAAAATATACCATCGCAATCGATGTCGTCGGTGTCCGATATGGATGATAGTTTTTTCTGTGGTAGCGGATCCCCGTGTTCAGAAAAGGCGGACTCGCCGGCTCCTTCCGACTGCTCCTCTGGGGTGTCGTCCGCGTACTCAGCAGTAGACCGATACGAAGTGAACAATCAGCAGCACCTGGGTCCTATGGATGAAGATGAGCTCCTCGACGTTATTTCCTGGTGGCAACAGAAATAACGAAAACGTAAGTTATTGTTTTAAATTAAATTTAAGAATTTTCTTATTTATATGATTTAAAAATTAACAAAAGAAATTTTGTCTCAATGTTATGGATGCTTATGTATTATGTTATAAAACTAATAAGATTTTCTTTTCCAACAGGTAACCACCGATTCGAGTTTGGACGAATCCCTCCGACACACTCTGACTCAGTTTCATTGTAGTGCAGACGAAAAGACTCTTGATATATCTAGTCAATTATTAGTGCCTTAATATGTTAATTCTTAGTTATAATATGAACTTTCGATGCGAAAATTGTGACAAGTTGTGAGAGCGTATATGTTTTGTTACCGCTGGACAAGCTCGAGGCTTTTAAGGGTAATTGTTATGGAGCCAAATGTAAATATTAGGTTAAGGTAACATTAAATTATTTATTGAAAACTTTTCTTTGTTGTTAGCTTATTTACCCTATTAATAAGAAAATAGTAAGAGTTAAAATTATTTATTAAATTTTAGAGATGAAATAAATATAAAACTAGTATTAACTAACGGGGCCGACGTTGCACTGGCGACTCCTCTGATGTTGCCCGTGTCCATAGGCGACGGTGACCGCTTACCATCAGGTGGCCCGTCAGCTTTTACGTTGACCTTACAACATATAAAAATAAAAAAAATTAAGTATAAATAATTTAGGGTTTAATATTTAATTTATATTATGTGCTTATTAAAATATAATAGGACATACTTCATAAAATTCCAGACAGTATTTATACATTCATTAGTTCACAAATAAAGCTTAATTGTTTTATATCACTAAAGTTAACATTACTCAATTACTATTAATACGGAAAAAATGCAATGAGATTGAATTTGAAATGCAATGAGATTGAATTGAATAGATTATAATCTACAAATTTTACAAATCTGTTTTTTAAATACATATATAATCAAACTTCTCATTTATAATAAATATATAATATTCTTTATTTAATAAACTAACAATCCTTTTTTTATATAGCACATGACACTCAGCAATAATGTGGCTTTCTATTGGTAGAAGAATTTTTAAAATCGGTT